>JABFPB010002882.1:0-18692 GCA_022817645.1 Ceratoteleas bidentatus | reverse complement strand
TTTACGGTATTTGTACCTTAATTCGATTTTACGGTGCATGTACCGTAATTGGACTTCCGAAATTTTTAACAGTGTAAGTGAAAAACTGAGTCACTTATGGAATAAGTGAAATTTTCACTTAAGACGTCACTGCAGAAATCGTGGTCGTCGACAATGCGTTACGCGTTTTTGTTTTGTTTAAATTTATCTGACTGAAAATTCTTTCCACATTCGCTGAGGAATGTGGAAGAACTTCAATCCGGTCAACTATGTTCAAAATGAGTGGAATTCGTCCGTTCCCCCAACTGCTCGGACTTTTTGCCAAAACGCCGCTTTGTCGTCTTTCAGCAAGTCGTTTTTGAAAACGGACTTCAGCTTTCGGAACTCGTCATGCACCTCCTCCACGTCGTACCCGAAGAAGTCGGCAACTATCAAAATGTCTCGCGTGGTCTTCATGAAACTCGGCTCGATAAAATTTAGATGTTGGAGCACTTTGACACTGTTATCCCCGAATGGGAAGCGGTCATAAATTTCACCGGCGAGTTTCATCAGAAATTTTCGGCACGTTTTTCGAAAATTGTCGATTTCGGTGGTCGTTATCGACGGAGGCAACTTTGCGATAGTTGCCGACACCTTTGGCCCAAGGTTGAGGGTCCGAAGTGGTTCCCAGTACTCGGCGCTCTCCGGAGTCTGTTCCCGAAAACATAAGAACTCCATCTTCGCGTAGAGAAAATGGACTTTTGGTTCCAGACTGGAACTCCTTATTCCTCTTGACCACAATCGGAAGAACGTAGTTGAGGAACTGCAAGTAGAGCAAAGTCCACCGGCTCCTGAGGCGATCGAAGATCGCGCATTTCGTTTTTAGAAATTAGTTTTCGTAGGCGCATATTATTAGTTATATAAATCGCTTATGTTCTTGTCCAAAAACCGGACGTTTGTTAATATTTTAACTTTTTGTAGTTAAAATTATATACAAATTTACAAAAATGCGTAATTTCCGTATGAAATTACTAATTATCCGTACAAATTCCGTATTTCAGCGAAATCCGTACATAATTCCGTATTTTTTTCCCAAATTAAAAAATCCGTATTTGTACTGAGAAATCCGTACATCTGGCAGCACTGGTGCCAAATGACCATTTTTCAATCGAAAACTCGCTGCCAGAATTCACGACGAGGCAACGTAAATTGCATTAATCTTCAATTACGCCGAGTTTCGCGCCGCTGTCTAATATTTGACACAACGTCTGCGCCGCCTTAAATAATGGACTGAAGTAAACCGACGGATTATAACTTAATCCGCAGCGCGGCGCTTCGTCGGCGGTGCGCCCAATTGGCCGCTCAAATTGGAACACGAAACAACAAACAGGCATTTAGTTGTTCAGCGCAAATCCGCGTTCGTTTCCGCGATCATCGACCCTCGCGCAATCAAAAAATTGAAGCCGATGACGGGACCGAGGGAGCGTTCTGCTCGAATAAACAAGTGGAACAATCGATATTTCATCAAGCCACGGATATGCGCGACTGTTTGAGCGCGAATAATTCACCGGGTATGAAAATAATTGCTAATTCGTAAACAAACTGCAATGAGAAAGCTTTTCGGAATCGCACTTGATGAGACATGTCACGGACAGGAAACGGCTTCTCGGAAAAACTCGGCAAATGCGTTTTCGATGTTTCATCGAACGGTTCGACGCGTGAACTTCGAAGGAACCCTGGCGCGCATGAAGAAGATCGACTACGGTCACGGAATAACAATGTTTTTTTTCGGTTATTAACAAACGCGGTTCGAATGCCGAACTGGTATGATATATGGGACAACGATACGTTTGTCCCCAGGTTGCGAGTGTTGGGGAAAGGAATCGCGGACGATAGAGTAAATTTGACAAATGACTGTGATTAGTCCGAGGAGACTGGTTGACTGGAGAAACAAATGAAGAGTATGCGTCGCGGATGAGAGATGGTCGCAAAGATCGCAGCTGAGCTGGCGTTCTGAAATAGACGCCGGGAGTAAATAATTCGACATGCCATTTACGTGAGGATACCGCTTGCGAGACATCGGAATCTGGGTTAATTGACCGGTCCATTTTATGATTGCGAACATTTCGGCAGAGTCTTTTATTTTTATTCCGCGAAATTAAGTAGCGTTATAAAGCGTAACGCATTGCCAAGACGCCCGAGTGGACGCTGCTAATGAAGGTCTGGGTGTTTATTTTTGTGGTGCATGGAGGGATGTAGTGATAAAGGTGGAATTAGCTTTGATGAATTTTATAGTCAGCGTTTTCCGCTTTGTAGAGAATAAAAGGGAGAAGTCTACGATAGGTAAGGAGACAGTTACTTACAGTGCAATGAGAAATAATCAAGGATTTAATGAGAAGAAAACAATTTGGAATTAAAAATGGGAGGCGAGTGGAATCGATGCAACAGAACGGAGGGAGGCGGATTTAAGGATGGGATGACGAGAAGTGCAGTCGTTTTATTAGTTAGACAATTAATTTGTTCAATAAATGAAGATCAGCTTTACGGTGAAAAATGATTGAATAAGGAAAAATTAATTCGTTGGGAAGTTTGGTGAAAATTTATGATGCGTAATTTTCAAGATTTATTGCTGGACTAAAAGTTGCATGACATATCATATGAGGAATTTGTTAAATAAAAATTGTGTTCCGCAGCGAAAATAAATGCGCCGTAAAACACTCAGATTTATCCTTTTCGCTGTACACGTAAACGTGTTATTCTAAAGAAAATACAAATTATATTTTGTATTTTCTTTAGAACATCGCGCGTGGATATTGGTTTTTTGAGACAACTTGAAAAATCGCTTTAAATCATACATGTTTAGCCGGTAATGTTCGCAAGGAAAAAATTTGTGTAGAACAATTCACTCTATTTTATGTTTCTCTTTGAATTTTAAAATACACTGAGAAAAATGGTATTGCAAATCCTGCTATACGTATTCGTAATACTGCTATACTTTACGTCACGTTAAGGATAAACTTGGAAGTACAATAATATAGACCAAAGGACTAGAAATTTAGACATAAATCCTGAATTTTAAACCATTCGAATATTTCACCAAATGCAAGAAAAGTATAGTATACGTTTCGATACATACTAGTTTCGATACCAATAATTTAGTTTGTTTCAAACAATTAAAACATTTCTTATACAATTTAATATATTCTAGATCTTAGAGAATGATTGAGATTTTTTCAGATTAAAACTATTTTTCTTCACTCGAATGAAGTGATAATATATCGATGGCTGGGTGGAAGAAGGTGCCGTTTCAGAAAGGACTCGAAGAAGGTGCCGTTTCAGAAGCCACTCGAAGAAGGTGCCGTTTCAGAAGAGGCTCGAAGAAGGTGCCGTTTCAGAAAGTGCCATTTCGGACCATTTAAAATGCATGGGCCGAAATGGCACAGCCATCGATATGTGAAAAACTGTATTTGCAGTAAGTTTAACAATTCAGAATGTTTCTGCCTATTTTGAAAGTTTAGATGTTGAATGTAAACATCTTAAATTTAATCTTATCCTTACATAATCTACAAACAATATATACTCGCCTCTCATTTTATCTTTCATGACGGGACAAGAATTGCTCTATTTATCTAATGCCAAATGCGCCCTCCCCACGCGCATCTACGTTCTGGTTGCAACGTTCAGTGGTTAAGTATAAATGTAAACATGGAAAATAAATTCGAATACGCCAACCCAGTTCAGTGTAGTACGACCGCTGCGCCACCCTAGTAAAACAGAAAATCTGGCAACAGTTTGGCTTAGTATGGCAACAGTATGGTATCGTATGGCAACATGCTGGCTCATGATCGCGAGTCAGACTGTTGCCATTCCGTTGCCATACTGTTGCCATTCCATTGCCATACTATTGCCATACTATTCCCTGACTCGTAGTCTGGATGGCAAAAGTATGGCCCGCGAACATGTGCCAGACTTGTACCCTGATAGAATTGCACGGAAAGAAAAATCTAACAAATTTAGTATACATTCAATGTTTACTTTTTGCGTAAGATATTTTCGTTACTAAAAACGCATACGCAATTTTACAAATTTCGCATTCCGTGTACAAATTTTGCTAAGATTCTACACCAATTTGGTAAAGCTTTCTTGCAAATGTACAAACAGGGGGCGTGGCTTACGCTTGCATTTATAAGAATCTTTTACCAAAATAGTATACAGAATCTGAGCAAATTAAGTAAGCGGAGTGAAATACTAAAATTGTATAATTCTCTGGCATTTTAGTTGAAACATTGTTTCTAATGTCGTATAAAATAACCGTTTACTAATATTGTCAGCTTTGTCTGTACTAAAATAGTAAGAATTTTCTTTCCGTGTGTATATTATACATATATTAGACGGACATTCGTACATAAAATAGCTATATACCTATAATATATATATATATTATACATATATTAAATATAGATACAATTTAAGTTCTATCGGGGTACTTTCCTATGCGGGCATCTGCGTTCGAAGTTGTTAGTATGAATCAGGAATTTAATTTGAATTTAAACGAATGTGGGTTAATTAATAAATAAAAGAAAGTTTTTGTCATTTTTATCAGTATGGTCATTTTTTCAGTAATTGTTACCACTGGTAACTTACAAATTCTGCCACGACAGGTCGATTTTTTGGCGCTGCGAGCGATGCCGGGTTGGCGTATTCGGAGCGCTATGCTCTAATACGACAACTCGATATCTTTAAATGGCGCAATTGCGCCATCTATCGACCACAATAATACGCTGATAATAGATTTGTTTTTGTCTCAGTTAAATAATGTAAATTCATGTCAGAGACAACTAAAATAACGGAAAAAATTTTTTATAACTCGGATTTGTCGAATTCTCGATTTGAAAATGCATCTCTCAGCGCTTTATTGCTAAATTGTATAACGGCGGTCACTTTTTATGGCGCTGCGAGCGATGTTGGGTTAGTGTATAGGATCAAATATATTTTCGGCGTGCTCCTAACCTCTAAGAAAGAACGTATCATATAAAGTGAACAAAAGTGCGACTCAATTGTAAATCGATACGCATATCTCGCAACGTGGGATTGTTTCGGCGAAAAATCTCGTTGAAACGTTTTCATTTCGCCCCGAGATAGCGAGCTGATCATTAACTTAGAAAAACGAAATGTTTTTAATTGGAAAAAATTGACACACACATAACCGGAGATGAACTCCCATCTATACAAGCTTTGAAAGCTCACCAAGTTCAAAGTGATATTTAATCATCCCTGCACTATAACCAAGATATTCATTCAGTCATACTAAAAGAAAAATTGTTTTAATCTGAAAAAATTTCAGTCATTCTCTAAGATTTAGAAAATATTAAATTGCATAAGAAATGTTTTAACTGTTTGAAACAAACTAAATAATTGACAGAATACCGAAAAATGATTAAAATCACTATATTCGATTACAGGCACTTGTTCTCAAATTTTTTCACAATTCGAACCGATTTAGAGGGTGAGAGTGGCAAAATTCGAAAATGACCTTATTAAAGTCTACCCTAATATACATAAATCTGGTTATTTTACGGTTGAAAACTGATACAAATGAAAGCAAAACAATTTACCTGTCGTTAATTATTTTCTTGAAATAATTAACGATGTTAATTAATTCGAAAAATCCTCTTGATTTTTCGAATTACTTTTTGGTTCGCCGAAACCATGTTTTTTACCTGGCTCGCATTATCCAATCACTTCGCTAAATTGTATTACGATCAGCTAATATTAACTCCATGGAGAGTTTGAATTAACTGAAGCTCGACAAATTTAATTTTGAACTTAAAGTTACTGATGCATTTTATTATTGATCTTCCCTATAAAAACGAATATTTCTAAAACTGTAAAAAAATTGCTGTATAACTTTACAATTCTTGGAATATTTCTACCATACCAGTTGTTTAAGATGATGTCGAAGGCGAGGAGCAAGTCCGAATCGTCCGTTTGGCGCGAAAAATGATTTTTCCTTAATTATGAATAAATACTGATCAAATGTTGATTTGCTGACCAGAGCGAGATTCTCTCGGGAAATCTGCGTATTTTTTTAAACTAGTGAATTCGCGTTTTTAAGGTATCATGTCACCTCAAATATAAACCCTAAAAAATGGAAAATCATTATTCTTGACAATGTGGTATCAATAATAGTGTAAAATTAGTTCAAAACCCGCGGATTTTTTCGCAGAATTTCGCTCTGATCAGCAAATCAGCATCTGATTACTTATTATTTTCTTAATTAACAATTTTAAATATGCAGCTAAACCACCGATTAAAACTTGCTCTTTGTTATCACATTAAGGGGTATTACGACTCTAGAAAAATCAAGAAATCGAAAAAAATATTTGGCTTAAAAGATACTTTAAACTATTCAGGATACAGGTTCATTCAGTATCCACCTTTACAGTAAGGTGTAACCTTAGCTGCGGTTTTTAGAAAAACGTATTTTAAAATAGGGTTGACAGACAATTTTATTTTTAATTGATCAATGCGGCTTTACTTCCGCGATTCCTATTTGAATTTTCTAGTCAAGCATCAAGCATACATTTTTTTAATTTACAATTTTTAATGAAAATTTAAATCTAAAAAATGAAACTTTGGTTAAAAACCGCCCCATTCTCTCATAAACCAATACACAGTAAAAAGTCCGGAGTTAAATGAGTGTCATGGGTGTTAAATATTTACTCAATATAGAGTTCCAGCAGGTCCACTTTTTAACGGTGTTAAAAGCTAGTCGGAGTTAAATTACCGCGTGAATTTTCACTCCGTTACACTTACACTCACACCGTAGCCTCAAACTCCGTGAATTTTGTACTGTGTATTTATGTATGCCAACCAGTACTTTGATAGCAGATTTCACATAGATTTAGATTTTGGCCTGTTGTTCCAGGTCCAATAACATTTATGAAACTTGTCCGGCCGCAAGTTACAATGCAAGACAGAATTGTATATATGGACATTTTGTATATTCTGGGGTTTTAAAATTAAAAAATTTTCTCTTTAAAGTATGTTCAATTAAAATGTGAAAACCGTTTTATGATAACTTCCGTGATTATGCCAATCTGTTCTTAAAGTATAACATAAAAAATAATGACTATTTTAAAAGAAACCTTTTGCCTTTAAAAAGATTTCACTAACTACACTATTCAATGCGTTCTTCACATTTATACGACACATTTCCAATGTGAACAAAATAAACAACTACATTCCTCTAAATAATCATTCATTTATAAATATAAAAGTTTATTGATAATATCAAATTCACAAAATACGAAGACATCTCTATTTCCCAAATTAAAACATCGCTCACACAGGGCATTCAACTTGATTGCAAAACACATTCACTTTCACTCAATCCATAGTTACGTTGACCAATTTGACTATCTCATCCTCGACATTCATCGTTCCTTGCATTGTAAACATCGATATCACCTGACGTGCGACAGTTCCTGTGACCGACTCTGAAAATCGAGGCTAAGAAGAAAAGTAAGCTTTAATTAGCCAAAGGGCTGGTTTTACATATCGAGTCGTTGGAGCTTGCGACTTATCAGCCCGATGCTAAACAGCGGCCGAGGTCTCGGTCGCGGAACGCGGCCGTTCGTATACATCGCTGTGTATAAGTGGCGCGAACAGGGACCTTGCCACTACTTCGCCAGGCTTTCGATGGTATCTAATCCGCTATTTTTTACATGCAACGGCACACGATCGCCCCCGACAAGCTCGTGTTGCACACTGCTTTTTTCACCCCGAAGCATAGCCATCGACCTCGGCGAAAAGTTATACGCTTCTTAGGAAGTGTATTGGGTATGCTGAGCACGCAATTCACCTTTCATTATAAAATCGATATAGCAACACGATGTAAACGCCGCCGGGTTACGATCGCATTTGGATGCACTTCGCTCCCCGCAGCGTGGCGGCGAAATCAATGCGAAAAGCGAGTCGGGTACGAGTCTGCGGAGAGACCGACTTGGACAATTATCGGCTTGCGATGCAAACGAGGGGGTTCAATGAACGGAGGAAAATATTTTATGAATAACCTCTAGAATTCCGGTATTCTTTACTCTATCAGCTAGCAATCGCGACGTGTCATAACTTAAAGATAGTACTAGCAGTACAGCCAGGTTATTCCAAATTATTATTTGTTTATTCAGAGTTTACGCAGAGTTTTTAGGATTTTTATAAAACGTATGCAATAAGATAATGCCACTTTGATAAATATTAACTTTTAAATCATATATATTAGTACAAACGAAAGCTATTTTGTACTAGAATATAACCCTTTTTTCCGCTTTAATAAGTTATTACTCGGTAACTAAACGGTGAACTTTGATCATTCTTTGTCTATCGATTCTTTAGACTCTGTAGAACAAATTCCCTATTAGAAATTTCATAGGGCATGCCCCATCTGAAGACTGGGTCCCTCATGGGCTTTTGTGGTGCAAGCCCAATGTCCGTCATAACCAACTGGAGCCCATATAGGGCCCATATGAGTGTCCACTTTGGGCACTACATGGACATGTAACGGGGTGCCCATTGAGGGCCAATATTGGTAAAAGATGGGTTTTCGGTTGGCTCCACGTTGGCACCATGAAGGATTGGCAACAATCACCCTCATTGGACCCAAGTGGGTATGCCCATGTGGGTACACGAAGGGCTTTCATGGGCGTGCGCTCATGTGCCCCAAATCGGTTCTTATTAGAAATCCTTCATGGGTTTGGATGGGGCCTACTGAATGCCCAACATGTGCCAAAATTGGTCCTGCATGGAGCCCACTCGGGGCCCATATAATTTTGCCCAATTGGGCGTGCCGACATGGGGTAGATTTAGAGCCCTTGTAGACTTGCCCAGTTAGCATTGAGAATGTTTCAACTACCTCTTAAGTACTTTTCGTTTTAACTTATATATGTCGAGTGTCAAGGTCTAGTGGATAAGCGTCAGACTCGTGTTCCGTTGGTTGCGGGTTCAACTCCCGTTAACCGGGAGTCCCGTTAACCGGGCACGCCAAATGAAAAAAAAATTATGCAGCGTCGCATAAAATATTTTTTATTTGGCGTGCCCGGTCAGGCCCCAAGTCGTACCCCATATAAAATATCTTGTGCTCCATGTGGTACAACGGTGACATGGCAATGTTAGTATTTAATGGGCAAGGCGTTACAGCCCATTAAAAACCATGGGGCCCAAAAACATTCCACGTTTATCCCCATGTGGGACCGAACAGTCAATTTCTACTAGGGATACTAGTTTTCAAAAACAGTGAAAGCAGAAAAAAAGATATTTGAAGAAATGCATAGGAAAACACTGATTTTTCTATCTCTCCCATGTTAAACAATTCAACTTTGACATCAAATAACTCGCATACAAGACGATCAAAGTTATTCAAATTTTGAAAACTAACGCCTTGTAACTTGATTAATAGTTATACAAATTTCTAGCTCATTCTTGAAAAATTGCCTCAGTGATAGTACCCAGATAGAACATCAATTTGACATACATCTACACTGAGAAAACTAGATGGCGATTTCCGCTATCTACATGGCGACCAGTGCCATTTAATTTGCGAAAATCGCCATCTACATGGGCTAGTCGCCATCTAGACGGTGCTGGTCGCCATTTAGATGGCGTTGTTCGCCATCTAGTTTTCTGATAACAGTTTCTCAGAGCTATTCTTCCCTAGTAGAAATTGAATGGGCCGAAATTGGGACCCATGAGGGCATGCCCCATTCCACGATCGGCCCCACATGGAGATAAACGTGGAATGTTGTTGGGCCCCATGAGGGGCTACAACGCCTTGCCCCTGAAAGGCTAACATTGGCATGCCTCCCTTGTGCCACATGGAGCACAAGATATTTTATATGGGGTACGAGTTGGGGCCTAACGAGGCACGCCCTTTGAAACTGCTATCAAAGGGAAAGGGAAATCCCGGGGCATGTCCTTTGAAATTGTTACTAGAGTTGATTTGTCTACAGTATATCGCGATTACTAGATTATATAGTAAATTTATTGGCATTTTGTTATTACTGTGGGAAAACTGAAGAACTTTTTCGACGTTGCAACATTTTGAGCTTTCGAATCGGTAATTGGACTTCCTTAATGAAAACTTTCAATCTCCAGATTGTTTGCGATTCCGAATGTTTGTTGCCGTAGAAAGGGTACAGAATGTAACGCACTTCGAGATTCATTTCGCAACAAGTATTTACTTGGACGTTTTCGAATCGCATCACTTTGCCGAAGTTCACAAGGCAAGTTCGCGACGGTGATAATCGAAGGGACGTTCTTAAGAACCACGCAGCGCGGTTGCATCTGATGAAGCAAATCGGCCCGAAACTTGAATTAACCGCGAACCAAGTTACCGTGAACATTAGCGCATTACAAAATGAGCCGCGGAAGAAGGAGTTTAACTTCGATGAGAGTACCGAGAGGTCGGATTTCGAACTTTTTTATTGGCTGCTGAATAGAATCGGGTTGTTATTATTTTTAATAATGCGCCGAACTGCGCTGCACTTTGTCCAAATTCAATCGCTGAGTCGTCTAGTTTTTGTTCGCTGTAGCAAGAGTTGGAAAAAATATTTCGTCTAGATGATTCTGCCGCGCGTCTTTTTCCCAACGAAGAATCGAATAAAAGTTCCTTCTGAAAATTGTTCGCCAGTTCCAATCAGCAAGACTTTTATCTAATTACACGAAACAAGTGAAATTAGTTTAAGTGGTCAATTAAAATCGTTTACGTGAACAGAGTAATAACTACGTTTTCTTGAATAAGCTCAATACAATAATTGAGCACACCATTTCTCCAATCAAATATTCGATTTCTATTTTACTGGAAAAACGTGAATTATGCATTTATTGCATATACGTTTCATCTCTTCACGTTGCAATACCTGCCAAGCCAAATCTCATTAATTGTTAATAAACCCAGCGACCTCACCTGTAAAATTAATTGAATTTTGAAATAGATGAACACGTATTATGACTCGAAGCAGGAGAAAATGTGTTCCTTCGTCAAGTGTATACATAAATTCAGCAACCCGTAACGTTTTTTCATACAGGAAAATTACGGTTATATTCTTCGCAATTGGTTATAACTTAAGGCGCACGCATTTACATGCAGCATCAGCCGGAAGTCGAAATGGTCTTTAAATCATTTGCAATTACCTCTAACCCCTGCAAGTGATATTGCTATATTTTCGATATAATTAGAAGCGCAATACCCGCACGCCACTCATTATATGTGTGAGCCTATAATGCGAATATGAAATTGAGGACCACTACTACGAAGTGTAACAATATTATGACGCCGATAAAGTTGGATGTTATGTTTTAACCGTACGAAAAATCATCGTAACAGTAATTGAAATGACGGAACACGTGCAGCGTGCAATATCGAGTACGCGTCTTGAAGAAAGCGCACCTGAAATGTCATAAAATGTACACATAAAGCATCGCAAACGTTTCGATATTATGATCGACGGAGAATATAAAATATGTATTAAATAATGCTCGCGTGTTTTACATTGAATACTTCGTGTTATATCGGGCTCGGAGTTTCAATTTCGTTTGGTTCGCGCGCCATGATTAACGAGCCACTATTTGCAAAAGATCAAGCAAAGTGGTTTCAGCGAGATGAAATTAGTTAAATTACGCGAAATTTCGATGGAAGTCGAATAGTGCATTTATTAACGAGTCAACGCTCAACTCAAGATATGGGTTTGGCATCGAATATACTGCGGTTGTTTTGCACGATTAAGAAGTTCGGACGTTGATAAAGTTTGTGTGAGTACTGTGTATCGTGAAAACTATGTTTCAGTGTACAAAGCAAGATTGTTTTTGTTTCACATACATTTCTGAAAAATAATGCTTGTTGAAGATATTTCAACTACGCGATAACTGAAAACGCGATAACCACACTTATAACTGAGAGCTTTATAAACCCATGTAGAAAAATCGGTGGTCTGTCAACCGTTTACAATCGGTACAGCATTGGCACTTCTCTGTTAGTGATCCTTGGTGAACAATCGAAACGCCTATGGGCTTTGGACAATGCCCTAAGGGAACACATCCTTTGAATGGATGTTGAATCAAAGTTGATATGAACGGTGATTGGGCGTCATTTCAACGTTATGAAATCATTAAATCAACATCGAATTGACGTCTGAATGTCCGTTCAGGTCAGATCAATGTCGATGCTCAACATTGATTCGACACCCTATGAGCGAAGAATATTATTTAATATTCCAGGAACTTTCTCAGAATATTATTTGTTCCAATAATATTACAAGCATATTCTGAGAATATTAAATAATTTTCTTCGCTCATAGGGCGTTGATTTACATTTACGATGTCCATTTGATGAACAAATGGACGTCGATGCCTAACATCGATTCGACATTTATTTTGCATTTATACGGCGTTGAATCGACATCGATTCGACATCGATGATGGATTCAACGTCGATTTTACATTAGAGGACATCGATTCGAAGTCGATAATCAACATTGATATATCGTTGATTAACATTACTACGGCATCGATTCGATATCGCTTCAATATCCAATCGACGTCGAATTTTTTCCCGTATTATACTAATTTTTCTAGAATCATTTTTCTGGCAATAATTATTATATAATTTACGCTAAGATTTAAAAACGCCCTAACTCCGTGACATTAGACTTGAAGTTTCATCTTAAGATGTTTCACGTCATCTTAAGATGTAATACGAAGTAATTGTATTACATTTAACGTTCAGACTACTTAAAGCATTCTCTATATCTGGGAGAATGAAGTATCATTGACGGCAAGATAATACATTAAGTTAAATCAGCGGAACGATGTACGGCGTGTGTTCGTCCACCTTGAAAACGCCATACATCGCCACTCGAGAAATTAACCTCAAAATGTCATTTTGTTTATATCGCAATATTTTCCCAGAGTGAGAAAATGTTCTGAATCAATTTGCAATAAAAATATCATGTTGCGTCAATTTTATTTAAAAAGTCCCTAATTCTGACAGCGACTGATGTTTGCACCGCAGCAAAAATGCTATCTTCCGTAATTTTTAACCAATCCGTTTCATTTTTTCTGCATTTTATAGAGTTTGATAAATAGTTTTTAAACTTTTTTTTGTTTGTTTTAACAGTTTTTAAATCTGTAGTCAGCGTTGCATTGAGGTCAATAGTTAACATATACAAATAACGTCCAAAAAATGGTTATTTTTTAAAGAGTCCCGAGCTTCCGTTTTTCAACCGACTAACTTCTCGGATGATTTTGTGCAATCTGTTCCAAATTTAGTGAATTGTAATCTGTACTGGCGGAATTTTGATAAACATGAATTAGCTATAGTTATAGCCATATGAGTGCACACATGTCAAAAAGGGGTGTTTTTGTCAAATAATCACCCCTTTCTGACAGGTGTGCATATGTGAAAATTAACCCTTTAAAGCACAATCGGGTCAAATTGACCCGAGCAAAACGTTCAGTCGATAATAACTTAGTAACGGTGGATAAAGTAGGGTTCCGAGTACTGTGGGAAAAATCTTGGATGTGTTTACTGTCGCTCGGCTCGGCAGAAAGTGTTCGGCAGTCAGTTAGTGACGTGGTGGGACCGCAAAAAGTTGGCCTCGGGTCAAATTGACCCGGTTTGTACCTTTACGCAAGTTTTTTGAAATTCTCGAAAGTAAGTAAATTTGTAATTTTGCGACAAACAACGACAAAATTTGCATCACTAAACAACTTCGCATGTTTATTTACGTTTTTGGCATATTATAAAATCAAAATGTGTTCGTACATTATAAATATTAATTTATGTTGATACATGTGTATTATTTGTTCTTGTAATAAATATGTTCTGAGATACCTTTTATTAAAATTTCTGGAACCTTTTTATATTAAAAAATACAAAGATCCAACGACTTATTAAGGCGTAAGCGATATACAGCAAGTTAACATATCAACTGATTAAACAATTAATTTTTAAACAATTGATATAATTAATAAAAATTTCGAGAAAAGAATTGCGTCATTTGATTCAGAGACCAAGATTTCTAATTACCATAAAATTCTGTTGACCCAGAGAACCAGGCAAATCACAGTGATATCACAGTGATATCACAGTGATATCACAGTCATGTCATAAAAAATGTCACTTGCGAGAAAGCACGACCTACTATATGCACGACCTACTATACCAGCTTTTATGTTTTTACAAAAGGTGTTTAGTGAGCCGCGCATACCTTTCTCGCAAGACATTTTCAGGTGGCTGGTAGTATATAAGGGGCTTTCGAGTAGAACTAATATAAAATCAATAATAGTAACTGTATATCACGTGACACCACTGTGACATGTCTGTGACGCAGTCATGACACGGGCGAGTCCCATTAGTGTCACAGTAGAGTCACATGTATGCCACAGTGGTGACATACCTGTGACATACATATGATTCTTTTAGTCATGCCACCGAAGTATCACAACTGTGTCACATTCAAGTCACGCCCATGATTTCACACAGATGTCACACTGAGTAGGAAATAGTTGATCACTTATGACACACAAGTGAATCACTCGTGATTCACTTAAGACATGACTGTGATATCATTGTGATATCACTGTGCTATCACTGTGATTTGCCTGGTTCTCTGGGGACTTATTCAATGTTAAATCAATCGTTTAGGGGCCATCCATAAATGATGTCACGCTAAATTTGACTATTTTTTACTCCCCCCTCCCCCATGTCACATATTTTCAGACTTCTGCCTATCCCTATAACACAGACTGTCACACAACACCGACCCTCCCCTCCCCTAAGTGTGTGACATCATTAATGGATCACCCCTTATTAGCGTTTCAGTTATAAACAATAGCTAAAATTGCTATAAATAGTATACTTTAGAACTTAGTAATTTTGACAGAACTCAGTGTGACAAAATTCCGAATATTATTAACAATTTTTAAACAATTACTGTACAAACAATTAATTAAACAAAATCTTTAAATGCAGTGATCTTCCGTTAGATTACACTATGAACTGCATAAATAGTTCAAATGTAAACTTGCTGAACTTCGCTTGGGCCTCAATGGGTTAAGCAAAATCGGACAAATTTCACCCGGCTGAATAAATACATTTTTCACGACAGATCATTCCATATTATTTTTTTTTTTTTTCTTAAACTTCCAATTTTTTTCTTTATGGAGACCTACAAAACATTATATTTTCAATGAATTTGTTAATAGTTATGAATTTACGAAAAAAAAAGTTTTTCGGTGAACACAAGATTATATAATTGTTCATAACTTTAACACATTGTTTATTTGTTGAAATTTGATTATATGTTCGGATTCCCAAAACAATAATGAATAGAAACATATACTATTATTTTTTAAACTGTCAAAATTGCGGCTAAATAATTATTACAATGAGCTTGGGTCAATTTGACCCGATTGTATTAAATCGGTTGAAATTGTCAGATGTACTTTAAAAGGTTAAAATCGGGTATGTCAGACCTGTGTTACGAAATTTCGTTAGTAGATTACGAAAAATTCGATTACGATTTTTCGTAATCTGCTTACAATATTTCGCAATGTACTCACGAAATTTCGTAACTCAGGTTCGAAATATACCCGGTTTTTAAAACTTTATTACGAATGTTCATACCCCATATACAAAATACCGTTCAAATTTCGAAATTATATGAACTTCCAACACGGGTAGTTAGCATTACTGAGATGAGTCTACTTGCTGAATATTAGTCTGAAATAAAAATATGATTTCAGCCAGAAGTTTAACTTTAAAAGATAATTACATTATAGTTGTCAATGTTTTTCATATCATGTTTTGTGTGGATAACATTTGGTAATGCAGAATATACAAATACCCAGGCCGAAATTGTCGTTTTAAGATCATGTCTCAAGCGAAGAGCAAGTTCGAATCGGCGGTTTGGCGCGAAAGCAATGTTTCGTTGATTAAATAAAAAGTAATGATCAAATGTTGATTTGCGGACCATAGCGAGATTCTGCGTGAAAATCCACGTGTTATGAGCTAAATTTTAACAATTTTCGATAGCAAATGTTCAAGAATAGTGATTTCGCGTTTTTGAGGTGTCTAATAACCACACATAAAATGGGTCATATAAAGAACAGTCCATTCTCTTACAACGTATTTATATATCAAAGAATGTGATATAAGAAACTGAAAAGTTCAGGCCAAGTACAAAAACGATTAAACGCTTACGAAATATACATGCACATTAACCAAAACTGAAATGTTAAACTAAAAATATTCTAACGAATATTATAAACATCAAAATTATATAACTTAGCTTAATAAATTTGTATTTGTAAATTTTTATTATATATTAAAAAATTACAACTTAATGGTAAATGATTTTCAAGGTTGTGATATAACAGTTGGGCTCAAGTACATAAAAAATTACTTGTAATATCTTTAATATCAAATTTGAATGCACATGTCCAAAAATGACAAGTATGACAAAAACAAACGGAAAACCAAAACCAAAAGTACACGGTAAAAACTGGACAGTACTGACTACTGTCCGGCGCAGTAATCAGTGCTGTCCGCAATCGGAACGCCTTAAAACAGTAACCAGTGCTGTTCGGACAGTACTAAGCACTGTTCGGACAGTAGTGAGTGCTGTCCAGTACACTACTCAGTACTGTTCTGACGCACTTGTTATTGTTTTAAGATATCCGAATGTCGATCAGCACTAAAGAAATGCCAATTTCAAAATATTCGTGAACAAAGGCCAATTTCGTCGTCGGCGCTTGTCATACGCGTCGCAGAGGAGTTTCTCAAGCTCCACTTTTTTCTCAGTATTCCCTAACGGAACAGCGATACGAAAACATCGACATTGAATCGACGTAGAATTGACGTTGACATCGACGTGGCGTAGAGTATTGTCCGCGAAGCAAGTCCATTTGGAGTGGATAATGTCTCTGAGGTCGCTCGTATAAAGAATGAATAATATGGGTTCAAACACTGATCCTTGGGGGACACCACTGGTGATAGTTCTGGGGGTCGATAAAACGTCACCTATCCTTACCTGAAAGGATCTCCCGGTCAGATAAGCTCGTAACGCGGTGCAGATTTCCTCAAATGCCCATTGCGTGGAGATTGCCCGCAGATGCTCCTGAGACACTTTATCGAATGCTTTGGCATAGTCCTAGTAGTTCACATCGACCGGCTTCCGCGCTTTCATAGACTTGGCCCAAGCATCGATGGTGCCTAGTAGATTCGACAGAGTGGACCGACCACTAGTGAATCCATGTTGTGGGGGGGGGGATGAGTCCCTGTGCGTTGATAAATTCTCGCAGTTTGTCAACTATCAGTTTTTCCATCACCTTCCCTACTGAGGCTGATTGGTCGATAGTTCGTGGCCTGATGTTTGTCACCTTTTTAAAAACAGGGGTGACGATGGCCGTCTTCCTGGCAGTGGGAACAATACCTTGGCTCATGGACGCGTCAAATAGAGGTGCAAGGGCCCTTCCCAAGATCAAGGGGCAGTTGGTCAACAGGACCGGAGGGATGCCATCAGGTCCTGCTGCGGATTCAATTCGAAGGCTCCTGAGGGTTTGGACGACCGCAGTCGGGCTGAAGGCGACATACTCCAGAGTGTTGACTTCTGCAGGATCCTCTTCGCTATCAGATGGCGATCTAGGGCTGGTTCGACCTGGTGAACCTCTTGGAACGCGTCGGCGAAGGCATCTGTGATGGATGAAGGTTCCGAAAGGGTGATGCCGCCAGGGCCTGTGATGTCATTTCGGATCTCAGATCTGGATTTCAATTTCCCGCGGATATAGGCATAGAACGGTTTACCACCTCTTTCTATTACCCCCTCTCGTAGGTCCTCCGACACTCTCGCGAATAGATGGTCAGTTTGTTTGTGGCCTTGCGGTACTTCTGGTAGTCAGACAAGAAACCGGAGGTTCTGTAGCGAGCTCAAAGCCTGCCTTTGACCCTCACCATATGTCTCATTTGATCCTCACCATATGCCTCTAGCTATCGGGGAGTGTGTTGAGAGGAGGTCGACAGTGGTTGTCGTCAACTGCTGGCAGTAGGTCTCAACTTCTTCTTGCGCTTGGTCAGGGGCCGGTAGTCCAGGTAGTTCTCCTTTGATGGCGGTGAAATTATATATTTAATTATTTATAATTAGAAATATTATTTATTTATTTTAAAAATGAAAAAATAAAAGAATGAAATTAAGTTTATTTTAAGGAAGTTGGGGCATGATGTTTTAGAGGGACAAGGATAGAAGAACTAAAGCGATGAACAAATGCACGAAAACCATCGAAATGAGCAGCGCGATGCGGAGAGACAAAGTTTACAAACTAAATAATTGTTAATAATAACATTTATTATTACAATTATTTAATTAACCTTAAATTTTAATGGTTCATATGTTATAAATTGCAATTTTAGCGAATTCATCGAGAGGATTTTTATCCGATTTTGAAAAAAATAAAGGAAATTTGTTTCTTTACATGATATCAAAGTATTGTTACGTTCTCATCATGGGATCATTAAAATATATTCATACAATGTTGATACAAAATAATAAAAAATGGGTGTGAACTAAAATAACGAACAATATTTAATGAAACAAATAAATGTTATAGATAGATACATTTACGAGGAATTTTTGGGCAAAGTTTGAACAAAATCGACTCACTAGTTCAAGAGAAATAAATTCAAC
>JABFPB010002881.1:0-18684 GCA_022817645.1 Ceratoteleas bidentatus | reverse complement strand
AGAAATATTTTCATGAATATTATTGTAACATTTAAGTAATATTTTTCAATATTCGTCAATATTGACCGCCCATAGGGGGAGGACAAATCGCGAGAGACATCCTCGGTTTATGCTCAGCGCATTTTATCCGCGTTATTGCCTTTCACTGTAACGAGCCAAATGGAAGTTTACCAATAAGGAGGACAGCTTTTTCCTGTTTAGCAATAATGTCTATCAAATATAACGTCCGGGTATTGTCCACATTTGGAACCAATATCGTGTAATAATCCAGAACCCGGTCGACCGGGTACTCGAAACTTGGGACCATACTGTTCCAGTGCAGCCACTTGCCGTCGTCCTCCGAAACGAGGTATTCGAAAATCGTTTCATTTTCCTGCGAGAACCATCGAGCGAATTAAAACTAATTGACTATTGAACTTGCCTGGCGAAAAAACGATAATGCTTCGTTTCCAAATGGACCCTTAAGGCGAACTATCCACAATTTGAATTTTTTCATTTTTACGAACTATTTAAAACAAATAAATTTTTCGAAATTAGTAAAAACAATCTAAATTATTTTTAACGATTGAGTGAGTTAGTTAACATTTTTCGATCAATTGGTTGAAAAAAATTCGTTACCTCGGCTGGGATTTGAACGCACCACTTCGAAGTTCGATTACGTCGAAGGTCGCGAGTTCAAATCCCAACTAAAGAGGCAAATTTTTTTTTTAACGGATTCGTCTAAAAATAAAACGAATAAATATGTGAAGAATACAAATATTTAATCGCAAGTTATTGCAGTTTTTAGAAACAATTTTAGACGGTTTCCACAAATTTTGTTGAATTTAACAAAATTTTCGAAATAAACTATGTGATTTTTACTATTTTTTTCTGGATATTATTTTCCCTACCACATTTTTCCTCATGTAATTTTTCTGAATATATTTTTTAATGAAAAAAAATTAAAAAATATAATATAAACAGTATATTTTTCACATTAAAATCATCTTCCTCCGGGCGGATCGCGAAAAATGCGAACGATCCACCGGGAATCGAACCCTTGTCTCGTCGCGCAAACTTGCCGCAATAAAACGAATTCCGCCCAGTAATTTACTTGGGCCAATTTGTACGGGCATTAATGTTTTCGCCCGGCTCTAATAAAACGCGGGACAATTGATTCGCACGAACTTTGGCTTTAGGCCAATCAAGGGACGACGGGTGGCTGAGTACAAATTCTTGCAAAAGTGCGCGCTCCTTTAGCTCGAGCACAGCTCCGAGACTCCACATCACGCTGAACAAAAAGATCTTTTCAATGTGGTAATCAGCAAGTCCTACGAACAAACGGAAGGAGAAATGAAAAAGGGTCTTAGACTAATGAACATTTTTTCCTTGGCATTTTTTTCATTTTTTGTTAATTTAAGGCGGTTTGTCTGAAAAGTGAAAACAGGAAATTGAGGGAAATCGTCGCTGGAAATTTTCTTGGGATAAAAATACTTTTGTTTTGTTTATTTAAAATGAAAAAAAATATTATTTTTATTTGAAAAATCATTTTATGCAGAAACAATTCAATATATGAATATGAAAATGAATAAATGGGTGAAATTTTGAAGAAAAAAATATAAAAAGGATTTCAGGGTAAAAATGGTTATAATAAAGTCTGAGGGAGTAACTTTTGGAGGTATAGAATGTGAACAAAACACTGTTCCGATATTTGCGTAATATTGCAGAATTTAATGTGGAGTGATTGCAGAAATATCGAAAACAATTACAAACTAAGGTACGAATATGAAGAGCCAGTTTTAAACTAATGCCGAATTGTTGCAGAACAAATTGAATGATTGCTTTAAACATTATTATTAAATCCAGCCAAAATGTGTATTCATGTAAATAGTTTATTCAAACTATTCACAATTTATTCCATCGGCTACCCTTTTGTTATTTATGTTCACAATCGTCTATTGGAAAATTTATTTTCTTTTAGTCCAATGAAAATGATTTATGCAAACAATTCGGATGCGAATAAATTATATAATGTGAAATAAAAAAATATATTTACATGTTTTTTCACTCAGTATTCTAGATAACTTTTTAGAGACATTCTAAAAAATGTTGGTCAAATCTGCTCAACTCGTCACTAAATTTTGTATGCATTAGACGAACCACCTCAAACTACAAAAACGTCGCCAAAACTCGAATGTAAACTGTCCGCAATTAATACTTGTTCCAGATTTCAGCAGTCCCTCCAGTAGGTCGATGCATTGTCTGATATAATGCGCTTCAAGTAGAGCCATCTTCGTCTCCAACTTCGTCTGGACGAAGGTGTGCGCGTCGCCGTAAATCAGATCGAAGAGTTTCTTCAACACTTCCACTTCGTAACTAGGTCTCTTCAGAAACCAACCCTGTATAATGCATTTTTTAAATTTGATAATATACAAAATTTTACATTTTTGGAATTCTGAAAAATTCTCGAATGTAAAGGCATTTTTTTAATATTGTCAACATTTTTTAAATTCGCGACATTGTGAAAATTTGAAAAAATTATGCGAAGTTATAAAAATGGGAAATTTCAAGAAATTGTTGAAATTCAGAAACATTTTAAATTTATGAAAAATTGAAAATTTTACCAATTTGAGAAATTGTGAACAATTTTTTTAATTGAGGCATTGTGAATATTTCACAAATAAAACAAATTTTGAAAATTTGACAAGTTAGAGAAATCGTTAAAATTTGGCAAATTTGAAAAATTAAACATTTGATCGATTGGAGAAATTTTGAAATTTTGAAAATTTGAGACATTGTGAAAATATAAGAAATTTGAGAAACTGTGGAATTTCTCAATTTCTCAAATTTAAAAAATTCTGAAAATTTAAAAAATTGTGAAATTTGAAGAATTTAAAAAATCGTAAACATTTGACAGATTTGAACAGTTTGAACAATTTGAAGAGACAAGTTTGAGAAATCGTAAAAATTTGACAAATTTGAAAAATTGTGAACATTTGATCGATTGGAGAAATTTTGAAAAATTGAGAAAATTTGAAACTTTAAAAAAATTTTGAAAAATAATAAAAATTTGAAAATTTGAATAATTAACAAATTTTGAAAATTTGAGACATTTTGAAAATATAAGAAATTTGAGAAATTGTGAAATTTCTCAATTTCTCAGATTTGAGAAATTCTGAAAATTTAAGAAATTGTGAAATTTGAAGAATTTAAACAATCGTAAACATTTGACAAATTTGAACAATTGCATAAATTTAAAATTTAATGTTTGAAAACCTGCGAAACATAACCAGTTTTAAAAATAAAAAAAATTGTATATTTTTTAAATAAAAAGATGTTACGGCCGTTGTCTGGCACGCAATGCCGAAAGGAGTAACTCGCCATTTTTTACATTTTATTGCATCACGGATCCCAGCACTTTTTGCCCCGGCCGTACGTTGAATCAATTTGCTCTCTTAATGATATTATTTCGACTTCGCTCTCTTCCAATGATGCAACCTTATTAGAGCGGTTCGAAAGTCAAAAATAAAAAAGCTCGTTCCGAAGTTAACGAAAATAATAATGAGCACGTGAAAGTACGACGGATAATGGAAGGCTTAATGTTGCAGTAAGATTTTTTTTATAATGAAAAGAACGATTTTTTCAGCCGTAACGACGCTTCTTATTAATAGATCATGCCATCCAAGTGTTACTTTTATTGAATTTCGCGACTCTTTTATTGTACAACAACTCCATTTTTATCTAATTTTTTTCCTTATCGAAAACTCAAAATAAAAAAATACCTTAAAACCTTTCCAGATTTTTCAAAATCTTCATTTAAATTATTTCTAAATTAAAATGAAATAAAATAAAATTTAAACTAAACTTAAATTAAAAAATCTTACTCCACTTTATTCCCCAAGATCACCAAAAAATGATCCAACATAATCTTTCCCCATAATCAAAGACCCCATTTCTCTCCCCAATTCATTTGTATCCATTTGCCCGAAATACTCTTTGCAAACAACGCTAATGCCGGCGGAAAAACGGCCTGACTGATGAAAAACAACAAGTGTCGGTACTACATTCTGCGGGACACAAATGGCCTTCTATTGACTCGACTTTTTGCGCCGGCCAAATATTCTGCCTTTGCTCGACAATCGAGTCACTTTCGCAGGCCATTTTCCGCCGCTATACTTGTCGTCCATAAACAGTCGTTCGGCGACGACTCGCCGCAGATCGATACGCAAAATGCGAAAACCAACCCTTAAAACCGGCGTCCACTTGAGCACCGACGCGCTGACAAACACCATGCCCATCCGCGACACCGTCGCGGGTGACGCATTGTCGATATTGTCCGGCTCGAACACCAGCTTCGAAGTCGCGGACATAATTATTCTGTCGCCGTTCGCCAAGGTCAGCGTTTTGTTGTCGTCCAGGACGGAATTCAGATTCTCTATCCACACGGCATCCACGGGTCCGTCCAAAACGATCCACAGATACTCGTTCTTCTTCAGCTGAGTGGATTTCCGCCAGATGGTAGAGAAGATTCCGTCGGTCCAGTCGTTGGTGGCGACATCTAGCTTGCCGAACATCTGGGGTGCTGTGATTGCCTGAGATTGAAATAGATTTTGTCCTGGATTTGATAAATATCCCACTAATGACCTTCATACAAGGTCATTAGTGGAAGAAGTCCCAGGATGACCTTTGTCCATCAATGATCTTCATTCAAGGTCATTAGTGGAATAAGTCCCAGATGATCTTAGCCCATAAATGACCTTCAAACATTTATCATCCATTTTTCATACCACTATCCCTTCCCTGCTGAAGAAGAGTCAAATTAAAAACACAACTTTCTTCATCAGCAGGTCAACCTGTAATTCCTTGTTCTTCTGGCGAAATTAAACGAATGATTATGTAGGTCTGCGAGTGAGAACTGCGAGATTGCGACTGGAACAATCGTTCTCACATCAAAGGGTCGCAAAGCGGCACGAACGCGAGAGAAAGAAAATAATTGGACGGTTTATTCGCGCGAGGTTTGTCGTCAAAGTGCATTTGAAGAAGATCGCCGACCTTCGGGTTCATCCGAATTTCTTTGTGCGGCATGCCCATCTCCGTGAAAGCCCTCATCAAAGCCCACATGCAATGAGTTTTGCCGGATCCCGTAGGGCCGAGAACCATGAGACCGTGTCTTACGAGCGACGTCTCGTACAGCTGCAATTAGAAACAAAAAGCCATCGCAGTAATTGCCGAATCGTCAACCACTCGCGTTATTCTTTCGGTTCGCAAAATTGGGAAAAGACAACCGTTTTACGGTGTCTTGCGAGGCGCCAAAATTCTTAAGCTGAATTCTCTTCTGGTCAGAGAATTCCATCGGATACCTTTAGGTCTGGTTCTAACTTTTAGGTTGTTTGGTCCATCATGATTATGAAAATACAAGAACCAAAAGTGTATCTAAGGGTATCTAATGGGACTGGTCTTTATAGATGCAAGACCCAAGTTTTGTCTGAAACAATACTCTCTTTCTAAACAAAACTGGTCTCAGACCCTCCCACTCCTCGTTAGAGAATGATGCAAATCCTTCTAACTTGGACGGTCTTCAAATTCCACTCTGCGTGATTAATTATGCCAAGTGACACAGTGGCGTTAGCGATGGCTTTTTGCAGATCTTTGTACGACTGGCTGGTGAGCTTGATCCCCGGGAACATGTCGTCGATGAGCGACAGGAACAGCGGTTCATCCTCGTCCACCAATTTCGACAGGTTCATATCGCTGCAAGAACACAACAGCGCGTCAGTCCCCTGCACCGGACAGATCGCGGACGGCTGTGACATCGGGATTACCGCAAGACCCGCATCAACGTCGTTTCCTCGGACTCGCCAGGGTGCGCGCGCTTCTGCGCACCCAGTGTGCGCAAACACGAGAGGATGTTGCGCAGACCGAAGTCGTAATGCACTTGTTTGCTCAGCTGCTCCTCGCAGAGCTTGTACAGGGTGAAGAACTTTCGCGAGAGGATGGTGTTCTCCTTAAAGCCGCATGCGGCCAACTTCACGCGCATAATTATCTGGGAGTAAAGGAGTAATGGTTAATAGAGTGCCCTAAGGGATCACATCGGTTGAATCAACGTTGACTCAACAAAGAAATTCGAATCAACGTCAATTCAACCGAAACAACGTTGAATCACCGTTGAATCAATGTTGATTCAACCGATGTGTTCCCTTAGGGAGTGAAGATATTGCAATTTGTTATTCCCTTGACTTTTTTCTGATTTGCGGTGAATAACTTGTTGCAAAATTACTTGTCTGTCTGGGACCATCATGGCCACACTTCTGAACTGAATCTTCAAATTTTCCGGCAGCTCCTGACGGCCTGCGTAGCCGGGGTTCATCGTGATAAAAAAGCCAAATTCGTAGTCCAGTTTGTAGGTCTCGCCGTCGCTGCAACGAGGGATCGCGACGATTACAATCGAACGAATGCTTCGGGAAGTGGGAGTTGGGGGGGGGGGGGGTTAGGCGGCTACGTAAAACTTGGGCGTACCTAAACAGGAACGATGTTTTCCGCTCCTTTCGAGCGTTTAGAACGATAGCTATTTGTTGCGCGGCGACGGATAAGACCGGCAATTCGATGCGGTTGAACTCGTCGAAGCAACCCCAACTGCCGGATTGACCTAAGCCCTGCAGTTTTATAAACATTAGAGTCAGGGGCGTACATTTTTCTGCGCTTCTGCAACTTGGAATTTAGTCAGTTTCAACGAGGGCCTCATAATGGTCCCAAATTGAGAGAAAAATGTTCTTTCTTTTAAATAATTAATATTTAATGTTACTAGGCTTAAAAAAGAACAAATAATAACAATAAAAACTAACGAAATTAACGAAACTAACAAATTTCAAGAGGTTATAGTTTCAGAGTTCTGCGTCGAAGGACATGAGTTCAAATCCCGGTTTTGGTAACACAGTTTTTGCTACTAATTGGTTGAACATTTTTTTTCTAACTAACATGCATCGAACCAGGGTATGCCACCAGAGTATACCCTCGATTAATGATTTTTTTTTATTTTTTGGTCTTTTTACTCTGTCTTTCTCCGGTCTATTTTTGCAATTTGCATTATTTTGCTACTCTACCTCCTTCCAACCCTTCTTCAGATTCTAGAGAACAAAAGTTACTTTTTCAATTTTTTGAGTCAATTTTTGCAGAACGTGGACAGGGTATGCCATACCCAGATTTAGTATCACTACAATTTTCAGATCGTTCGACACAGAAGTGTTCTAAATAATTTGTTTTGACAATGAATAAGTAAAAACTCAAAGAGGATAAAAAGAAACTCGTAAATGAACGAGTGAAAATAAACGTGCTTTGAAGATGCGACCCAATCCTCGGAAGTCCATCTGATCGGAGCAGTTGAACACGACGACGTACTTGCCGAGCGCCTTGCCCATATCTTTGGTCGTTTCGGTTTTTCCGGTACCAGCCGGTCCCGCAGGCGCTCCTCCAAAATTCATCCCTGTCGCGCGTAATTCGCTCAAATTAAAACGCGATTACACTTCCGCGCCAACAAAAAGCGCGCAATTAACGCCCCCGCGGCCCGTCGCCTAATGTGCCCTTATCTCATAATTGCTTTCATACGGCACAAATTGAACAGAACGTTCTTTAAATTCGCTGCGAACGATTTACGGGACTACCTCAGGCGACGGTTTGTCTCAATTAACGAATATTTAGTGGGCCACTTCAGGCGGGGTAATTGAAAATACGAGTTTGATTAAATTGGGCAGCAAGTTCAACGTTGTTTAAAGGTTTCTCTAACGTTTTGAAAGTTTCGCAAAAATTATTGTATTTGAAAACGCAACTAAAATGGTGAATATGCTGATGGAATTAATTCAGTTGCAATATAATCGTAATAAAAAAATCTGAAAAAAAATTTTTTTAGTAGATTTGCAGACAGTATATGGCTGACAGTTTTCAAAAACTCCCTATTTCAGCACTATTTCAGAATTTTGTTCAACTTTTATAGCTTTTCATAGTTTTCATAGATTTTCGAAGTTTTATCAATTAACGAAACTAACGAAACTAACAAAACTAACAAATCTCCGAAAAAATCGTAATGACACCAGTTTTTCAGATTCTTCTTTTTTTTCTTTTTTATAGATTTGCATAGGATATTGCAAACTATTGTTGGAAACTAACGAAATTTACGAAATTAACGAAACTAACGAAACAAAATCGCAATTTCAGAAATTTTTCAGATTTATCTTTTATTATTGCAAACTTTCGTTATAAACTAACGAAACTAACGAAACTAACAACATTTTGAAAAATCGCAATTCAGCAGTTTTTCAGACTCTCCATTTTTTTTCTTTTTTTTTATAGACTTTCAAAGGATATTGCAAACTTTCGTTAGAAGCTAACAAAACTAACAAAACTCCGAAAAAATCGCAATTTCAGCAGTTTTTCAGACTCTTCTTTTTTTCTTTTTTATAGATTTTCATAGGATATTACAAACTTTTGTTAGAAGTTAATGAAACTAACGAAATAAACAAAACGAACAAAACTAACAAAACTTCGAATAAAATCGCAATTTCAGCAGTTTTCCAGATTCTTCTTTTTTTCTTTTTTATAGATTTTCATAGGATATTACAAACTTTCATTAGAAACTAACGAAACAAACGAAACTAACAAAAGTAACAACATTCTGAAAATCGCAATTTCAACAGTTTTTCAGACTCTGCTTTTTATTTTTTTATAGATTTTCATAGGATATTGTAATATTTCGATAGAAACTAACGAAATTAACGAAACTAACAAAACTCCGAAAAATTGCAATTTCAGCAGTTTTTCTAAGAATTAGTTTCTAGAAACTAACGAAACTAACAAAACTAACAACATTCTGAAAAACCGCAATTCATCAATTTTTCAGACACTCCATTTTTTCTTTTTTATAGATTTTCAAAGGATATTACAATATTTCGTTAGAAACTAACGAAATTAACGAAACTAACAAAACTCCGATAAAATCGCAATTTCAACAGTTTTCCAGATTCTTCTTTTTTTCTTTTTTATAGATTTTCATAGGATATTGCAAACTTTCATTAGAAGCTAACAAAACTAGCAACATTCTGAAAAATCGCAATTTCAGTAGTTTTTCAGACTCTTCTTTTTTTCTTTTCTATAGATTTTCATAGGATATTTCAATATTTCATTAGAAACTAACGAAACTAACAAAACTAACAAAACTAACAAAACTCCGAAAAATCGCAATTTCAGCAATTTCCCCCACTCTTCTTTTTTTCTTTTCTATAGATGTTCATAGTATACTGCAAACTTTGCCAGACTTTTCAAAAAAAATTCTTCTACCAATGCCATCCCCTACCAATAGCTTGAGCCAACGTAATGTAACATCTGTCCGTCAGCGGGGTGATAACGAGTCGATCGTTGCATCCGAGGAACTCGTTCTGATAAATAAAGTCGACGTCGGTGATCTTGATGCAGACCTCCTCGGCGTCCTGGTCGAAGTAGAACCGCGCCTGCTTCAGCCACTCGAAGTCCTGGATGCTCCTTATCCGCTTCCGGACGAGCTCGTCGAAAATGTCCCTGAAACGTTCAAAGGGTCGCTTCTCAATGGCGGCACGAATGCGACGCAACAAAGGAAAAGCGAGGGAAACCGGCCGCGGTGTGCGAGAATCGCACACGCGCGCCGCCGCGGCTCGAAAATTGCTTCCCATCTGCTTTTATTTTTCGGAATCAACGCGATCCGCAGCTCAAACACAGACAGCGGATTACCTCTGGTGAACGTGAATTGTGATCAAAGCCTCGTACTTGACCCGAGCGTATTTCGTGAGATCCTTCACGGTTACCTCGATGAGCGAGTTCAGCAAATCGAGGAAGAACTGATTGGTTTTTCTCATGATCGATTTATCGCGCTCCGAGGCCAAAATGGCCGCCTCGGCGTCTCGCGTCCACGATACCTGCAGCGCCACCAAACCGACCTGAAAAACGACTCTTAGTAGTCGATATATGCAAACTATTTTTTATCTGTACAAAAAATTAACTTTTTGAAACAGATTTAAAAAGAATCACTTTGCGCCCGAGGGAAAAAAAGATCTACTTTGCGCCCAGGGCGAAAAAGATCTACTTTGCGCCCAGGGCGAAAAAATGCAATTCCATTGACCCTTACTTGCAACACTGAGGTGTCGATAAGTGTTAACATGTCCACTTCCGGGTTTGTGGCGAGGGCTATTAATCCCTCGCAAATAACGCCGCCGACGGAGAACTGGTGCATTTTTAAGAGCGCATTCAGCCAATGCTCGACGCCGCCCGTGCACATAACCTCCCCCTCCAGCACTACTTTTTCATTTTCCCGAGAATACATCGCCACGATCTTTTCATATTCCTTCTCGTGAAAGTCCAACTAAGACAAAACCGTGACAAATGAAGAAGCATAAATGCAACGCAAACTCAGCAATCAAAATTCTCCAAAAGAAATTTGTTTTTAATGAAAATAATTGATTAAATCATTTTTTTAAATAATTAATAATTTTAATTATTTCTTTATTATTTGTATTATTTTTTATTTTATCTGTATTATTTCTTCTCTTCAAAGAATCAGACTTCCAATATAATCTCCCCTCGAATCTTGAGGAAATTATTTGTATTTTTAATTAAATTCAAATTCAATTCCAGAGCTCTCTCTCTCTCTGCCAAATATCCACCTGCATTTACCTTCGCGACATTATCGAAAAATCCATCGAGATAATTCTGAATGGTATGACAATCGGCTGCCTGGCCCAATATTTCCAGCAAACTCGGATCCGATATGAAGCAGAACCTCGGAAATGTGACGCGCTTCGTCTCTAAGTACCTATAATCAATTTACAGGACGTTGATGTAGCGACGCGGACCATTATCTCGCGTTTCGTAATGGCGCGCCGACGCTACGCTTTTTGTCGTCTGGCCGCCGTCTTTTTTCCCTTTTTCGCCCTCCCCCGCGTGTCGTTTCCTTTTTAACTCTTTTCGGGTCTTTCTTACCCGCTAAGCGACTTCTGACACGACTCCAATTGCTCCAATAAGTGGGACAGGAATTGTCCCATCGTCTCGTCCCCCGTGCACACCTCCACGGCGTTCAATTTTTCGCGAGCCCGGGACATGATTTTCACCCAGGACCGGTCGATATTCTGCAAATATCGAGTGTGAAAATCCAAATTTGAAGCATTTCGATTTTTTTCACAAATTTTCAACGAGTTAGGTCGAGAAAATGTGTTGACTTAGCTGGGATTTGAACCACCGACCTTCGAAGTGGAAGGCTGGAGGTGTAAGGTCGAGGGTTCAAATCCCGGTGATGGCAGTGCACTTTTTTCGATCAATCGATCGAAAAATGTTGACTAATCTCATTGCCATTGCTGAAAATAATTTAGAACGTTTTTAGAAATTAAAAAAATGTGTTTACAATGTTTTTAGTTATTGGATCTGTGTACAACGGTTTTTACGAGGGTGAAGTTAAGGGGTATTTTATACAGGGCGTTATGTGGTCAATTTTAGATCGTAGTAGTATTTTTACGTTAAATCTTTTAGCTTCGGCTGGCAGTTGCTTGGCGATGTCGCCGCCGATGAAAACCGCCTCCAAGTAAGCCCAGAGGTTTTGCACCTGCATCCAACGTTCCAGGATTTCTGACGTGTTTGTCAGCTTGTTTTGCCACAATTGAATTTCCTTCTTGAAATGTATGTTGTACCTAGAAGAATGCACAATTTAGGTCGTCAAAATTCGTACGTCGACCGACCCACCGTAATTCGAGTAAATACCCTTGCAGACGCAAAAACTGAGATGAAATTTATAAACCCAAATCGCAAATACCTTCGAACTGTTACGTGCAATTTTCGTTACGATGAAAACAAATTAAAGTAGAACAAACTCTTATTTATTTCTCTAAAGGAGAATTTTGTAGATAAAAATCGGCTGATAATTTTTATCGAAACCTTAATTTACACTAAAAGTCGAAGCGCCATCTGTAGATCTAAATGGAAACCTGAACTTTCCACATTGTTTTTTTGTTTTTTTTTTTTTAATCTTATTCTTCACCTAAAAATGTCTAACTACCTTCTTTTTCATCTTTTCTTTTTTTCCCTAAACTATATGTTGGAAAAAAGTACTGCAAAATGCAACCATATATAGTTGCAACTATATATACTTTAATTTTAAAGTTAATTTTAAAATATACTTTAAAAGGTGCTGTAAATTTACAGTCTTTTTTTACAGTATATCTTGACATTTTTCTCATTTGCCTCCAAGCACTCTCCCTACAATTTTCATGTAAGTCCACATGTGTACCTATTGGCCATAAGCGAACCGATAACCATCAAACTGTCCTCCAGTTGGGAAATGATCTCCGCCGTCTCGATGCCCTTCAACAGCAGTTCGCCTCTCTGTTTGAAGTGCGTTAATTGCAAGTCCACGACGGACCAATCGGCGATCACCTGTCTGAGTTTGCTTTCGATGTCTTGCTCCTTCACCGCACTTATACATATATCCTACGTCAAACAAAAACGATCAAGTCGTACAATCCACGAGCCCACAAATCAAAACTAGGGAAAAAAGTAAAAGGAGCCGAATCCCCGGTTTAATTAATCAAACCGACGATTTTAATTGGCTCGTTACAGCGACGACGAATTTCGCCCGCTAATTAAACTGAAACACGAAGGCCCATTTTTAATCCACCTCGACGTCATCTTTGTATTTCAGCAGCGGCGCTTCCATCATGTTCGCGAGGGTGAAGGTCTCGGATTCGACGTTGAACGGGTAATGGCAGAGATTCTTTAATCTCTCCCAGTGACGATCCTTCATCGCCTTATTGGCCATCATCTCGAGCAACGGACACGTCTCGTTGAAGTCGTCGATCTTCTTCTTGAGGTCTATGTAGGCTGGCCAAGTTTGCATGCCACGTGGCAAACGGCGACATCTGTTGGGAGGGAAAGGAATGGGGAAATTTGGAGGTTACCTAAGAACCAAGTCTGGGATCCAGAAGTATTATATTCCTATCAGCAAAGGATATTGTTTGATATCCTTTGTTGATAGGAACATAATAATTCTGGGTCGGATAACATTGACCGTCTCAAATTTGGGCAATGGGATTCCATCTTCGATACCCTACTTGCTCTGGAAGTCGGTCAACTCGGCCATTATGCTCTCGATGTCTATCTCCGACCAAGGGATTTCGTAGTAACCGTCGATAGTTCTGATGACTTGCAGGTAGAGGGAGTACAACTTCTGCAGCAGGTTGAGCTCCTTCTTCCTCTGTTGCAAGGCTGGATACTCGGTGAGATCCATTCCGAAAAGACCTTCTCCGCTGCTGTAAGTTTCGTATCTTTCCCAGAGGTCGTCGAACCGGCCTTGGAAGAGGAGACATCTGGTTGGGATGACGATCAGTTAGTTTTGTTAGTCCTGTCAGTAATATCCGATTCTAGATCTAGGTAGAATCGAATATCCTAAACCCCAAAGAAGATCATCTCTCAGAAACCACGTTGATGATCAACCAGAGACTGGAAATATCCCTTAAATGAGTATCAGTTTTCTCCACCTGTCGCTAGCTTCCTTTGCAGGAATCCCCTCGACCATTGGACCATCGCTCTCGAAGTCCGCGTCAAACTGTTCAACGTCCTCTTTCAGCTTCTCTACACCTTCCAACAGTTGAACCCTCAACGGTTCTTGAATATCGCAGACAACACCTTGCATTCGGTCAGCCTGAAAGAAGGCACTTTTAGGTTCGCGATGCTTTCAGACGAAACCATTCAGCTTCAATTCATACCATCTTCAGCATGATCGAGAACTTATACCGCAGGCTCTCGACGTATTCAACGTCCGACTTCAGCACGTCGATACGGTACTTGGTAAACAAATTGTACGAATTCTCGACCATCGCGAGGTAGATGTCGTAGGGGATGAAGATGTTTCTGATGTCAGAGAGACACTTCATCATGACTCGCACGTCGTCCAAGTCATTTATCACCATTTCCAGCATTTTCGTGTTGTCCTCGATGAACGTGGCGATTTTCTTCAGCTCGCTGTTGAATTTGCTCGTCAAAAATTGACCGAGATCTCGTTTCCAGGATGCCACGATGTCCAGGAGAGATTGCTTGAATTTTTCTGCATCGGAAGAGTTAGGTAATCGACTGGAATTGTAAAATCGATCGTTTGGTAGGAAAGCACACCTGTTCTAACACAAATGCAGCCTATCACGAAGTGATTCGGTAGTTCGTCGATGGGAACCAGGAGTTTTTGGTATCCGAGGACTTTCTGTCTTACATCGATTATCGTTGGATCCTTCTCAACGAAGTCCTGAATTTTCTGCCTCTCGTCCTCAGTCCACATGAACGAGAATCTCGCATAGGTCTGGAGACGTTAAATTAACATTTTGTCAGCAAGATTTTTGCATTTCCATTTACTCTATACCTACGCCTATCATTAAATCCATTTTCTCCTTGAACAATATCAATGCCCCTTGCAAGTCGGCGTTGAGACGAAATATCTCTTTATTATCCGCGATGACCTCGTAGTAGTTTTGCAATGACGATAGGTCCACATCTAAAGGAAAATATTATTAGCTCCAAACACTAATACCCTGAAAACCCAAACTCGCCATCTACCTTCATCGATTTCAACCCCCAGACTGTCCTTCCTCTTTTCCACAGCAGGCTCATACCGTTGGCCCCACATAATAACTTTTTTGAACATCTCCAAAACATTCGTTATCGTTCGTCCTACCTCGTGCTGTATGTCTTCCAAAGACGGATCCACAACCACCGCTTGGTCTTGCAGAATAAGGTGTGTCAAGATAAATGGTTCCTCCCTTCCCTCAGACAGAAGCTGACTGTATCACCAAACCAAAATATCAGATTTACCGTCTCAACCATTGCTTAGCTACTAAACTATCTCTAGACATTTGCCTTGAATTCCATATCTGGTTCCTCAGCACTTCCAAGGATACTTTCGTACACGTCACCATTGATTCCACGAACTTGACATTGAAATAAGCGAACAGATCCATGCAATCATTATGAAGCTGGACCAGATTTACCTTCTTCGTCTTCTCCACTCGGCCAAACCCTAAATATGACCAACATGGAACAAATACCAAATTTCCCCCATCTATCTTCTAATCACTATCGTACCTGGCTCCAGAGGACCTGCGGCTATCTTATCATAGCTATCCACAGTTTTGATAACCCTCTCAGGATCCACCCAGTCGTATTTGGATTCTTGGACACTAGGGTCCTTGACCAACAACAAGAACCTTTCTATAATCTGTATCACCGCTGTCTCCGCCATCACCGAGGTCTTCTCCAAACGCTTGGACAACTCGCTAGCAAGAGCCACATTGTTCTTGTAAAATTCCTGCAAATTCTGTGGTTCCCCGGTGAGTTTGATCATCTTGATCTCCTTCACCCTCTGGAAGACCTCATCCACCCTAGCTTCTTTCATGTCTGTGACTTCCTTGACAAAGTTTTCGACCTCGTCGATGACCTGCTCGACTTCGTCACAGACTTCTGGGATCTTGAGAGATGACCAGGTGACGACTGATAGGCAGGGCTGGAACGCCACTTCCAGTTTGACCAGCATGGGTTTCATGAGGTTGAGAAAGATGATTGGAATGCTTCGTCTGGAGTTGGGATTTATTTTAATGTCAGATATTGCTTATTTAGAGTAAAAGTTAAATTGCTTGAACTTCTATGACCAACACCTCAAAGCATTGTTCTTCTCCAGCACATGCTTAACCTGGTTCTGGGCAGCGATCAGCTTATATTTGCAGAAGTTAACGATTTTGATAAAATTCGGGACCTCGAGGCCGAATTTGCTCATATGGTCAGCCTCCCGGGTCACTTCCATTATGTAAGGGTCAAAGTTCAGGGAGATCTTGTTGGTGTCTGGATTGCGGATCAGCAGAGGTAGATTCAGGGCCATCTGGACCTACCAACCACCAAACGAAGAGGATAGAGACTAAAATTCCTCTCTCCAGCTCTAACCACCCATCTTATTCCCCAACTTACGATGTTTCCCGAGTCGTACCAAGCCTTGTGGTATATGAGCTCATAGTGCACAAACACCGACACCAGGGCATTGTATATTTTGATCGACTTCTGGATGCTCTCGTGAGCAATCACGCGTTCTCTCGTGCGAAAGAGTTCCATCGGTTTCTGGACACACTTGGCCAGCTGGCGAATCCACAGGATTCGTCCAGACACCGGAGGGATTTTGCAAGGCAACAGGGGATCTGACCTGTCTTCGTTGTAGCGATCCCGAATGTCCTCCAGGTGCTTCTGGAAGACCGGAACCAGTTCCAGGTACTTCTCGTCGATCTTCAGCTGACGAAGGTTCAGCTTCTCGAACCTACGTTTCGGATGACCAGAATTACGGCATGTAGCCATGACCCACATGGTGTCCTAGTTCTCTTTTTACGAATGCCCCTATTAGTCAAATTTCCTACCTCTTCAGAAGATAGAGGGCGTTCATGATCTGCACCTCCTTTCCCACTGAGTCGTTGAAGAACTGCTCCAAGTGCGCCTCGGCTTCCGCAGTTGCCTTCTTGAACTCTTCGTAATCCTTGTCGAAGTCGTCCCTGCGATGATCCAGCGGGTCGTAGTTCCCCGAGGAGATGGTGTCGTAAATGTGGGAGAATCTGCGCGCGTGAGAGTCGATCCCCTCGATGGTGGAACTGTGCAGGATGGAGTAGGCGAGGGTCGTCTCCAGGACATCGATGAGCTGGGATCAGAGGGCCATTAATCTGGAGGCACCGGGATTCGAGGGAAACGAATGTAACGTGGGAAGCAAATGTACCTTATTGAGTCGCGCCTTGAAGGTGTCGAATTTGCCGAAGACGAATATTTCGGAAAACTCGATGATCTTCTCGTTGGGACATTGCTCGGCCATTTGTTGCATCTCGTCGAAGGAGGCGTAGTACTTGACGTAAAGCTCGATGCAGACCTTTGGATGAAATATATTTAAGGGGTCTGGAGTGAGGGGGTTGGGAGAAGATAAAATGGAGGATGTTGTGAAATTAGGAACTTAAAGGAGATTTCAAGGTCATTGTAAATTATTGTTTTTATACATTAAAAAATTAATTCTGAGCAGAAAATTGAGTCTCAAAAAAAAGGAAATTGTTTTTTTTCTCTTTATTATAGAATATGGTTTTTATTTAAAAAAACTCTTACCCACCTAATATTTTCAAATTTCCCTTAAAAACAGTGCTTTAAAACATTTTTATTTCTATTTCCAAACAATATTTTTACCCATCACTAGTTTGAATAGCCAAATCACGAATACAACAGCCAAATAAATCCAATCCATTACTTCTAAATAAAACCTGGAAATCTAATACAAAAACAGTTCACAAAACGAGTCCTTTTTTTCTTCCCAAACCATTTCCCCAAATTGCATATTCACGCCAACTAAAAAAATCGTCAGAATCGATTTTCCAAATCCTGACAAAAACAGTTCTTTACGTCGAAAAAAGAAGTCAAGCTCTTAGAACTAAAATATCATCTTCGCTGAATAATCCAAAGTCCAATCCATTCAGTCAAAAATACAATCCACTCCACAAACCCCGGAAAAGTTTCTCCTATTTTTCCCCAAAAAATTCCCTCTACCCCGACAAAGACAGCGAAACATATTTCCCCTGAAACATATACAGTTATCATGACAAAAGGACTCGGTTCGCAAGTGCGAAAAGCGGCGTTCGTCCCTTTGAAAATCGCCGCGTCGTAATTCATTATCCATTCCAACTTGCACGCAAAAACTCCTCATACAATATACATGGCCCGAAAAATTCAATTTCCTCGTGTCAGCGCTTGACGCGGCCGTTTAATCTTTCATCGGCGTTCACAAATAATGTACAATCAGCGCCGAAAGCGTTCCATTTTTTCGCTGCAACATTAACCCGCCGGCCGATAAAATATTTCCAAGATCCGCGGGGTTCGGTCAAATGAGTTACGGCCGCGGTGACAGCGCGTTATTCACCCGCGAATCATACGCGGGCATTTTTCATATCGCGCGATTTGTCCGCGCCGCGTGATTAATTGTTTATCGCGGCTGTAAATCCCGCGATCCGCGAGATCTTGGTCGCATTGATTATGCGCGGGTGTCACGCGCGCGCGTTTTTCCGCTTGTCAACGGACTCGTTCCGGGAAAACGCGCTGGCGTTTAATTAACGCCGAAGAACGGTCAATCGAAACAGCCGGAACGCGACGGCGAAATGTCCGCTTTTTCGACAGAGGTGACGGTTTACAGCAGCGAGAGAAATTTCCGGTGTTAAAATTTTTGGAGAGTGAAAAATTGTTTTTGGGAGTGGGAATGGAATTTTGGAACCATTTTTGGAGTAATTGGTTGAGAAAAATGTATTGCCATAGTCGGGATTTGAACCCGCGACTCCCGCGCAGAAGTCGGAAACCTTAACCGCTGGGCCAAAGTCGTTATCTTTTGGGAATAAGAATAACTAACTCGAATAACTAACTCGAACTTCTTAGTCTTGGAAGATAACGATTTTGAGAGAGAGGTTACGGTTTCAGACTTGTGTGGTGCGGGTCGTTGGTTCGAATCCCAGAGGCGGCAGAGTTTTTTTCAACTAATTTGTTGAGAAGTTTATGATTAGGTATCACTGAAATGGTTAAAGTAATTTTAGAAGATTTAAACAAATTGTAGAAATTAGAAATTTTTAATTTGATATTAATTTCTCAGTTTTCTTAAAATTT
>JABFPB010002880.1:0-18693 GCA_022817645.1 Ceratoteleas bidentatus | reverse complement strand
CCAAACATTTGGTTGTCACCACTAAATTGCTTCAACCAAATCGTTTGTTCGCAGTAACACAAACTTTTTTCTCCGTGCAGACTTAACCTCCAAAATTTCATAACCAAAATTTGCGATTTTCATGAGATTCTTCATCAATCGAATCGTAGAGTTTTTTTATTCATCTCACCATCGTCCACAAATTGCGAACACTCTACAATCACTTCAATCTCAAAATCCAAAAATCTTTTCCTCTCCTTTTCAATTTGAAGATATCGAGTCGAAAATCCAGAGTGCTATTAGATTTAGTTTAGCAAAGTCGTGTCGTTGATGAGAAATGGCGACTGACGTTGTAAAATTGCGAAATTGATAACGAGAGAGGGATGAAAAGACGCCGAGACTGGGAAGGAAAAAAGTTTCATTCGAGCGAGGCACGGGGCATTGGAAGTGCGCTATCGATGTAGAATTATACGAGAAATTAATCTGCGAAATATTGTCGATCGAAGCCTAACTCGGCTTATCTTCCGCAAATGCGCATACTGTACATTCTCCCATAATCACCCTCCGTGTTCAGATAAGTCTCCACCAAAAGCTAAGGATTATACGTCGGACTGCAGCCTCGGCAGATTACTTAATACGTCATACTACACCGCCGTATAGAGCCGCGTCGCTACATTAACTCTGTCTATCACGCCGGCGGTGTCCGGACGATTTTAACGCCGCTTTAAGTACCTCATTTGTCGATATAAGTCTCCAGCTTCCTAACGACGAAATATTTTATCGAGACGCTTTCATTTTTTCGTTTATTTTATCATTATTCCATCCTTGCCAATACGAGATTGTTTCTTTGCATATGATTTTTTTAACGTAATTTCAAAGACAGATGGTGTGAAAACTAATTTGCTAAAAAATTCTAGTCCATTTAATCATAACTAAAATCATAAATTTTAAAGTCAAACGAGTTATATCAAACGTGTAAACTTCAGGTAATTCACATTAATTAATTCCAGCAGTTAATATAATAATAAGTTGAAATTTGTAAAAAAATATGTAAAACTTGCTATTGTCTACCAATTTTTAATGCAAAATTTTATATTCATTATTGAATAATTTCCGACGATCAATCACAAATTCGAAAATAATTAAACTTGTAATTCGACTTAAACCGCCGTTTTTCTCGTGTAAAACAGCCAGGCGATGAATCACCTTAATTGCTAATTATCCTGCTTCCCATTTTTGTCCCCGAAAAAGGAAAAGAGTCGGACAGAGACGGACGATAACGTCCATCCACGGTGGTGCGGATGGACGAGATTTATACGTAGGAGAACATAAATATGCGGCATTATTCTCGCTGCTAGCCGCTTGGCCAACGGCCTGCGTGATTTATAGGCTCGGCTTGTGAACACGGCAGCCAGTATTTTTATTTAAATTTAATACACTTTACTTGCTTTGTGCGCGAAGGTGTATTAGACGGCATTAACGCGCGAACCGGGCAAAAAAATTGGCGCGGCGAAACAAAAAATATGTTTTGTGCGCGGGACGTGACGCGTCGTGTTTTTACTTTGTTCCGTTTGACGCTTGAAATTGTCTTTGCGCTTCCTAACCGTTGTCCCAGCTTCATTTGCGTTGGTGATTGAGCCACTGAAACCTTAACAATGCCCTAAGTTAACAAAAAAGATATTTTATTTACCTGCAATTTTAGGCTGAAACGAAATTTTTCGAATTCATTTTAAGCTTAGGTTTCGTTAGACAGTGCTGCCAACCGTTCGAGCAATTTGGTCCGAATCTTCCCTTGGTTTGAAAGACGAATTTTTGCTCGAGGAACGAGGTGTGGCGTCTGGTTGTGTGACCGGCAGTAGTAATAAGGACGGCGACAGAAAATAAATCACTCCTTCCTCCGCAGGATAATCATAATCCCGCGCGTTCACGTTCCCGCGAGTCCTACACGACCGTGCCAGTCTTCACCGAGACGGAATTCATTTTATGCAATGAACGAGCTGCTTCCGTCTCTGGAGAAATCTTTCCTTTCGCGCTCCCGTCCTTTACGAGAGTACATCTTATTTTTGCCTGCGCGCCAACACAAAACGCGTCGGAACAAGGGCGTTGCGATCACACGACCAAGGCAAAGTTAAGATTCCGAAAGGCGCGGCGGCATTGATGATATTAAAAGCGACTTTGGCTCAATGAACTTGTGGGAATAGACTTTTTTTTGGATGGTTTAAGTTAGGCATTCTCAAGTCTTAGAGAAACGTTAGGATTTCGATAGATTTTTATTTCCTTGAACCATGGGTCTGATGGAATTGTCTCTACGTAGGATAATTATTCTATAACTCATTGTGGAAAACAGGAGTTGAATCTCCTGAAAGATGAGGTAGAACAACACCTTACAAATTCCTAGAAGATTCCGATGTGCATAAGATATCTTTTCTTGAAACATGAACCTAAAATGTACCTACTAGAAACCATTGAAAATCTATACCACAGACTAACATCCTTCAGCATCAACAGTTACTAAAAATGTATCCTCTTCAAAGTGTCTTCACACTCATCATCCATTTATAAATTTCACACAAGAACATTCCTCTATTTACACTATTCCTTCCTCCATAAACCACAATCTAGTGCTGCTGTGATATGGTAATCCTGTGTATATCATCGTCTTTTAATTAACTAAGCTGAAATCATCATCTTTGTATCATAGGAAAGGTGAGCATTAATGTATTTAAAGTAGGATAGTGATCGTACAACTGAACACTTAAATCTTTCAAATCTCCATTCAACATTAACATCTTCCACCATAATCCACAACAAATTTATCCATCTCGAACCATCCTCACATCTACCAACCACCCATCGAATTTTCCTAGACAATTTTTCTCTACCTATTCCATTCCATCCACCTTCCCTCATAAACTACAACCTAATACACCCCAAAGCCATCCTAAGCAATATTCTAAACCCACAAAAACCGGCAATAAAAATGGCGGAAGCAATAAAGCGTAGATCACGTTTTGATGCATCGTCGTAGATCAAGATCCCCGACTCTAATGATCGATTTCGACGATAAAGGCGCCTCTTTTTCGTAAGACGCCTTAAATCACGCTAACCCCTTTGCATTCAAATGAAGGAAGAGGAGGAAAACGTCTGAATGGGCTGCGCGCTAATTCGTATTATATCGCGAATCCCGATGCGTGGGCATATGCTTCGGTTGCTGCGTCCCATGCGTCATGTCTCAGAGACGCGTTCTTCTGGCAACCCGGTTAATCCCATTAGCACGTGCCGACTCCGTGGCACCGGGCGATCGTTGAATGCGCGAATTGAAATATTTTGATCCCGCGCGCCGCCTCACAGAATGTCGTCCAGATAAGCGATGCAATAATTCACGCGGGATAAGTCCCAGCGGAGAACGTTTGTCGCTTTCATTGTTTCGACGTTGTTAATTGGGGTGTAACGTTTTAACGAGCGACCGACGAAGAAGCGGGCGAAGCTAATGTTGGCGGCGAAACAAAAAGGACGATTTGCGAGCAAGTTATGGCTCGTCGTCTACCAAAATGTGAGGTTATGGTACCGCACCTCAAGGAAGTGTAGTTGCGGAGAAATAACGGAAGAAATATTTTTACCCTGGTCTTCAATTCCAAGTATAATATTCTATAGTATAGACCAAATCCGAATATAGGTTCTTGAAAATCGGAGGTCTTCCTATGGCTGCCTATGAATCCTATTTTTCATTTCGTAGCCATCTACATAGAAAAAGTCTCTACCGTGATAGGTGTCGAGAAATTCTGGTCTTCCAATATCAAACGGTTTGGCAATACCCCGTTTTTTTATTTCTATATTTTCCATCTTGTATCTTATCCAATCAACCATGGGAGGATCTAAAATTTACACAGATCTTGTGGCTTCGAGTAACGAAGTTTTCTATGTTCCTACAGCTGAATTAACTCAGTTACTTCCATTTTCTACGAGGTAAGAAGTACAGCCTCTTCTCTGATCTGTGTCGACAAGTTTTGTAATTCCAATTTTGACTTGAACTTTGAAAGATTCTGGTTCCTCCTTTCTTTTTTATTATATTTTATGTATTTCGCGGCTTCTTCCCACTATTACTCTGTTCGACCCACAATCGCATACATTTTCACCTTTCTTTTCAGATCGGGCAATGCAAAAGGTCCGTGTGTTACAACATTTTGTTTGCCGTCATTGTTTAAGGGCTGTTAATTGCGGCGAAGCGCTTTAACAAGCTTTCGGGTGAGAGACGTGAAAAAAAGGCCGGGGATCTCAAATCGAAAACGATTCGCCGACGAACAATGATGTAATTCTCATAGTCGCAATTTTCGCGCGGCTACATATTCCGAACTGATGAACCGATTGTTCCTTCGTCAATTGTCGCGCCCTCACCGTTTTTACCGAAATTTCCGATTTAATTGGACACGATGATACGCGCGTATCGAAAAACAATGTCCCGCCAATCCCGGCGCGAATCTTTCCGAGCAATCATCGATGAAGCTATACATTACCGTCGACAAAAAAAGCGAATAAAAATCTCTAAAAACGCTCGGACGAAGTGTCTGTCTTACCTCTTACTTATTCAGCGAGTCGCCCTACGCGAGGGTGGCCGCTATCGATTTTCTTCCCCAAATAGAAAAATAGTTTCGAGTGTCTTTGAGAAGCGCTCGAGAGTTTTTTAAATCTCTTCGGCAGGCGAGACGCGCCAGAGCCACAATGGCAATTCGACGCTCGCGTCGCTTATTCCCATACCGTCGAGATAGCCCGGCACTTCGATAGGAAAACACCCGCCCCTCGATGCAATGTTTCTTGGTCCACAATCAATATCGCGTATTCCCGCACACGAGTCCGTCTTGGGATTCGCGCCCGAAAACGCCGACGATTAGCGACCCCGACGTTCCATTTGTCGATGAGACTCCGTTGCGATGACTCCAAAGACTTTTCCTGCCAGTGAATCGACGTGAAGACAAATTTAGCTTCGAAGACTCCTGTGATTGGAGAAAATTTACTGTATCAGCTAGTAGAAGAAGAATTTCATCTGAATCATTTTGTTTACATATTCTTTGATCGTAAACACGATTTTGTTTACGTATTCCTTGATTGTAAACAATCCTGGGATTACATATTCTTTGATTGGAAACAAACCTGTATTTATGTACTCTTGAGCTGTAAGCAAACCTTTGTTTACATATTCTTTGATTGTAAACAAACTTGTGTACACATATTCAATAATTAGAAACAATCTTGTATTTATATACAATCTTATATTACTCTTAAACTGTAAACAAACTGCGTTTACTACTTACTATCCACTGTATGCAGACATGTGTTTATATCCGTTTCAACTGTAATCAAACTACTGTTTACATTTTTTGAACTGTAAATAAAGTAAGCTTTACGTACTATTCGACTGCAAATAAATTAAATTATTACAAACTGTATGCGTAATAATAGATTATTGACAGAGTTTTTGCTGTTTTGATCAGCAAAAATCAATTAACGCGCGTTACGTCTGAACTAGTCGATCAATCGTTCGAAGTTGGAGTCGAATAAAAAACGCGAATCGCCGTCTTGGCGGATATTACGGGGAACATTCGGATCCGTTGATTTGCGCCGGCCCGGCGTGGGTGTGAGGCGGATGAAAGAGCACTCGGATACAGAATGCGGCAGCCGAGCCTCGTAAATACGCAGTTTATCCGGCGCGCCCATTCGCGCTTATTATTCCGAAATATCTCGTTCGTTCGCCCCGGCGTCATCATTATCAGCAGACAGCGAGCTGTCGCGCGAAATGAAAAAAACTGCGGCCCTTATCTTGTCGAAAACGCGGGAACGAAACGTTAATTGCCCAATAAAGGGGAGTTACGATTCGGGATTTTCGGTACGAGGAAGGGAGGGAGAGAAATATGGGCTTTTTTTTCTTACAGTGCGAAAATAATTAAGACGTGGAGTGTGCGAGTCGAACAGTTGGCGGCCATTAAAAAATCGATGCACCCTCTACCCCGTTCGCCAAATATTAATCGCGGATTTTAAACACATGCCGGAAACTTTTAGTTGGCCAAACATCTTCGTGACAGCTTAAATAAACTTCGATGGTTCTCATGTTGGAAACAGGTCTATGCGATGCCGAATGTTCGAGTGCTGTTAAAACTGAAACGGTAGAGGTGAAATAAAGGGGTTGGGTAAAAGTGGATGATTCGATAATGATAAAATCGATGTGGGGGATTCGTTGCAACAGAAGAGATTTTGGGCTTGTCAGTGGGTGGAACTGTGTTTTGGACCAAAAAACAGTTCTTCGTTCTTCACATCAAAATGTGGTTTAGGAAAGAGAGGAAACACTGCCAATCAGCAACACACGGTTGAATTTTTTTTCAAAACTAATTTTGATAAGTGGTAGCCCCCAAACTTTTGAACTACAAAAAGTATTTTATGCATATTTTGAGACCAATCGGATACAAAACATTTTTTATTATCGACCATTTTTTAAAGCAAATCACCAGAAAGCTTCCAAAATCTACAATGAAAAACTTCTCTCTACAATCCCGTCACTCCATTATTCACAAATTGACTTATTTCATAAAAAAAATCTTGTCCGCGGTTCGAGTTTGGTCGCACGATTTACCGCGAATTGCGGGAGCACGTGTTCGTGGCACCGTCGGCCAGTGTTGACAACCTCCAATAACTCAGCCGGGTGCCCGATTGCAAAGCCCCGCGCCGCATTGACAGATGTACCCACGCCCCCTGTGTCGCGCGGCAAATTAAATACGTGATCCGGGGCCACCAGTCGCCGAGGCTTTTGGTCCTTTGACGCTGAAGATGGAGCGCGATAATTGCGCCCGATAAAAGAAAGGTCCGCCCTGTTATTTACGGTTCGCCAAAGATAAGATGTCCGGTGCAACCGCGCCGCGATGATGGATTTCCGGCCAGGCTTTTTGCGTTGTCTTTCAGTCCGCGGGGCTGAAAGAAAAAATTTTTTTCCTCCCCTTCCTGCATTGTCCCGATCGCGACGCGTCTTGTCATGAATCGGGCGCGGCGCTGAAAAGCCGCGATTTGTGACCTTACGCGGTCGAAAATAACCGGCCGGGACAATAAACCCAATTTGCAACCGCGCCCGTCGATAATTAATTACCGATCGAATTAATAACGCCGGACGCGAGCGAGTCGGAATGAATATGACGATTTGTCTGTTATCGTTTGAATTGATTGGCGTGATTCGATCGGGCCGTAATGCCTTACGCATAAACACTAATTACGCGGCGAGTCACTAATTAAAGACTGCCAGCGGCATTGCCGCGGTCGGTTCGAATGGGTGTTAATTAATTAGAGCTATTTCCGCGTGCGAGTGGAGAGCGCGCCAGGCGGGGCGGCTGATGCGGCGCTTTTTAATTGCTGATTGGTAAATAAGTAAATTGCCGTAAGGAATGACGCGGGGGTCCGTCAACTCCTCGAGTTTCGAGCGCGTCTCGCGACAAATCCGGAAATAGGGGCACCCGAGAAACGAGCAATTATCAGATTCACCAAAAAGTGAAAGAAGAAATCGTCTGAAATAGACATGTTGCCTTTATTTTTTATTCTTGGGACTGGTTTTTTAGTGTAAATAACATCTTTGTTTACATTTTGATGGAGTGTAAATAATGGTTTGTTTACATATAGCTACAACATTGCTATATACACATTGACAATATAAAAAGGTTTGATTATATATTGACTTAGAGTCAACGGAATCGTTTGTTTAGACATTCATAGTATTATAAACAAATGGTTGTTTACATTCTGAATGTTTTGATATATTCTTTGTACACATGCCTCCGTGTTATTAAATTTATGCAGATTATGATAGATAATAACAATGGTTTCCTTGCACACTGTATCGGGGTCAACAAATTGTTTACACATGGTTTATACAAGTTGTAAATAAATTATTATTTATATCCTATCAGTTTTAAGCACGAATTTTTAAGAACATACTTTCACCGGTAAACATACCGGAGTATACATTAAAGTATCCTTTTAGAAACTCTAAAAGGATAAATAAAAGGTAATCAAAGGATTATGCTCGACTAGAAAAATATGAAAAAAATGCATGAAGAGTTTGATGAAAGTAGGAGTGTACATTTGGAGGGACGCGGTGCAGCCCTTCGTTGCGCTGGAGAACGATTTCACACTGGCTTTCATCCCCCCTTAACGAGGCAGTCCCGAGTCCTTTGGCGCGCCGCATGAACACAGCCTCAAGTGCGTTCGGGGGTTCCACAAAATAACTATTTTGAACGTATAATGCATAAAATTTTCATTAATCAACGAAACCACCGCACTTGGACAAAGTTGCCGTGCTTTGTGGCTGTCACGCTATCGAGTGCTTTCGATACTTTTCAATCAACCTGTGTCGTGCCTACGAGGGGATCTTATGGGCGGAAATTTGTACTTTCAAACAAATTTGTCGTTAATGAATAGATCGGTACAGTAGGACCTGTGTACGCGCCGTTCAGGTGGCGGTGCAGTCAATCATCGTTTTCGGTATCAAGAGACCATTGTAGCCAAAGGTGACGAGATGTAAATAATAAAGTAGAGGCGGAGTCTGTGTTTTGAACTTGAAGCTGAAATTGAATATAAATAAACGGGAGTCAATGTCAATGACATGTTGATGTGTCAAGACGCAAAACCAAGATGTGTGAAGAAACAAAGAAGGAGTAAACAGACTCTGAATGTCAACAAACGAGAATCAATGTGAGAAAACACAATGGTAACTGGCATTAGCATAGCAGATAACGGGTGTAATTCAAGCAAAGAGAAGTAAACTGACAGATTTAAATTCCAAGTCATATATGGATTACAAGTTTTTCGTAGTCTGCAAAAAAAGTAGAATGGAAACAAATGGTTATAATCAGACTCAATTCAAGGTCGAAGAACAAATTAAAAGTGACTTTCGCATGGTAAACGTCACGCAGACAGTGACACGCGCATGTTTACAAACAAACTCTAATATCAAGAAGTAAACAAAAGCAACCTTGCCCAAAAAGGTCGCGAAATCAAAACAAACGATCAATCATTAGTAAACAAACTGTCAAAAATCAATCAACTTCCGCTCAACCACAACAAATAATCACTTCTTGTCCCGGGTTCTACCAGTGGCGTGCCGAAAAGAGTTAATTTGTTTCGATTCGTGTTTCTCCACACAATCGCGCCCGGGTAACTTAATCCCGCAAGCGCCGCGCACCCTAATTAGATCTAATAAATGCGCCCGTTGAACCGAACGGGTCGGCGGTCTCAATTATCCGGTCCGAAAATTCGGCTGCGCCGTTAATTGCGACGTTACGGGTTAGTAAGTAAAATTGACGTATCGTCGACTAATCTGCCTAATCCGGACGTGGCGCGCGGAATAATTGCGTTGATCGCGCGCGCCGTGCAATTACCGGCTGCGGTTAATAAGGAGATCAGCGAAAGGGGGCGCTGCGACGTGTGTGTGCGTGTGTGGCTGTCTGTGTATGTGGCGTATGTCTGGCGCCCAGGCTTGGGTCAGGCGGCGCGCATTCAGCGACTTCCTCTAATCGGCTTACGGATTGCTAATCACCAGTCAAAGCGGGAACCTGGCACGCCGAAGCGGAAAAGCAAAAGCGTCGACGGTTTCTTGACGTGTAGCGCTCCTCGTTACCGCGTTACTTACGCCGCCACCTTGCGCCCCACGCGAGGGAGGGTGCGCGGCCAGGCCGCGCGTGAATCTTCTTTTCCGCGCTTTTCAATTTACTCTAATCAGGGCGACGGGGTCCTTTGATCTGCAGCCGCTTTGAGGAGTTAAGCCTCAAAGCCAGGATTTGGGGTGGTTATTGTTTTTAATTGATAACGTCGAGTACGTCGCACTAAATCATGGCTACAAATTGAAATTTAGAAGAGGTGGCCGAGGGCTGAGGAAAGGCTGAAAGAAGAGTGTGACACGGTTAACCCCTTGGGACTTTTCTGGTGAATGTAGGTAGGTGGAAAATATACTCGTGATGAGTACTACATTTATCTCAGAAGTTCAGGAGATTCAGTTGATAGAGTCTAGGGGGAATAATGCATGGAACGAAGAATGAAATTAAATTTTAAGAGATGGCTGAGGAATGACTGGTAAAAGAATTTGACTCCTTGAACATCGCGTTCTCCAAGGAGTCTAAAGGAATCTAAGTCCAAGGGTTCTAAAACTTAGAAACGCTACTATTTGAAACCTAAAATTCACCTATCATCTTGGTTGGAACATAACAGTAATTAATTAACCCGCCGCTGGTCGCGCTATAAGCTAGCAGCTAACAAGAGAGAGAAGTCGGAGAGAGGATACTGTCGCGAGAAAAGGATAATAAAAGTGCGACCAGCGTCATCAGCGGGTTAAAAATGAATCCTCCATTTCTCCCAACATGTAAAATAATACAATCGCCTATAAATCTTAACTGATCGACCGATTGTCAAATCTGCCTCACATCTTCAAACTCAAAATTGAAACCCATGTGCAATCCAGAAGTGGATACGACAAAAACTTGACAAAACCGCTGTAAATGCCGTCGAAGTCGATTCGCGCGCTAATTGTCCGTCGATTTCCGTTCGTCCCCGAATAAATAATCGACAGCGCCTCCCCCGTTCCGGCTTTCATCCGGCCTCGCAATTCAACCCGTCCTTCGGTCCCCAGCGACCCGCACAGTCCACAATAACCTTTTTTCGTCAGACGCTGAAATTAGCGCCCCCATCTTGCCGTAAAGCGCACAATCAAAGTCGCCTCCAATCTATTTGCCTGAACAAACCGGCCCATTCAGCGCCTTCTCCCCAAATCCGATCCAAACAAAAACCGAGGAAACTGCAGTCTTGAAAACGTGACGCCGCGAAAAAGCGCCGCCAAAAAGAACAGCGCCCCCTACCCCGAGTCCATTGTTTCGCTGACGTCGCTTGACCTGCATCAACGGCAAATCGCCGACATTGTCCCGAAAGGAACGCGCCGATAATTATTGTCGACCTGTTCGACCGGCCTTTTTTTCGCTCTCCCACCCGGGCCAGAAATCAGCGCTTTTCCGCCCTTTCAATCGTGGGCCACCTTGTCCTGCCGCGACACTTGTAGATTTGGCGCACGTTATCGCCGAATGGCCAAATAATTGGCGAGCTTCACGGGACGAGTCCAATGGACCGAGTCCGTCGTCCCCGCCACCCCGGGTGTCGCACTCTCTCGCATTACACGCTGAATGTTGGCATGATTGGCGCCGAACGTGATGCGGACGGAATCCCTAATTCCGCGACGACAATTCGCTGTTTATTATTTCGGTGCGTGCTGTGCCAGTTTTGTTGGACGGGTTGCCGGTTTGAGGGGTGGGGGGGAGAAAGCAAGAGAGCTGTTTGCGAAGTTCGCGAGATAGTTAGCCTTATGACCCTGTTCCGAAATTCTGGATGACAATTAACAAACCGGAGAACGGTCGAGGGAAGTAAATTGTTGGGCCAAAGAGAAGGAAAAATGAAAAGTGTTAGATACCGAATTGGAGAATGGTTGAAATCCGAGTTTCAGGTTAAAAAAGTTTTTCTTCTACCTGTGCTAAATGAGACCTAAATTTTCTTTTCTGTTTTTCGTGTGACGACCTTTCTGTTTTAAAGGGGACGACCTTTCCCACCCTAGGGTGCAAAATAAATCTTTTTGCCTTAGGACATAGATTCGTTTTTAAAATTTGAGTCACGATTTAGAAAAAACTAAATAAAAGTGTGTTTGCTGCAGGAGGCTAGGATTTCAGTATAACTAAGTTCAGATATTTGAAAGAAGGGTGAAATATAATTTTTTTGCTCGAGTTTACCTGACCTGAAGGTGACATAACTTGATTTGAATTGAAATGGATTGGATGGTAAGAAGGTTGTAGCATACGTTCGGAGATTTGAATAAATTTGATAACCATAACGGGTGGACTTGCCCCTACGACGGCGCAAATGTTTATACTGTTTATCTGCAACCCTCCGTCGCATTTCTCGTGATAAACACATTAGATAGGAATCTGTAGGGATTCGGGGGACTTGAAACTAAGCCTGAAGTATTATTCCCCATAGACAATTTAAGGCCGTCGGTTTGGAGTTTAAATTCCGCCTTATTGTCGGGATTTGACGTTTTAAAGTTGCTCGTCGACAGGTCAATTTACGGCGAATCGATTTTATGATTCAATTTAAACCTCGCTCTGCCCTTAGCGAAGCTACGATTATGAGCGAAATTTGCTAGCCTTACTTGCGTTATATTTCTTCGCAATATTTGAAAATAATTCATGTTAGTTTATCGTTACTTATAGTGCTCTTTTTATGTTACAGGTTTAAGGGAAGAATAATCAACACTTATCTCTAGAGCAGTAACAAATGCAAGGTCAGCTGAATTACATTTGCTGAAATGTTATGAAATGTTAAGATCAGAATTAACTGTAGCTCTGAATCTGCCAATAAGTTCTAAAAAAAAGTGATCCTGAGGAGTCTTAAGAATGACTGAAACTTGCTCTCTCCCAGGCCCGAAAAATGGCACTTTTTCGGTAAAAAAATAACATTTCTCAAATTTTTTCAGGGAATCCCTGAATCTGCCAATAAGTTCTAAAAAAGTGACCCAGAGGAGTCTTAAGGGGAGGGTGTAGTGAGTATTTGACTGCAAAACAGTTGTTCAATCTCAAAAGCCACAGGAATCAAAATTAAAAAAAGAAAGCTTGATATTTTTTCTAAATAATTTTTTATATTTATTTAAAAAATTTCAACTCGAAATTTTGAAAACTGTAGAAGAAGATTCAATTTTTCTGAAAATGTATTCTAGTTCTATGCGGTCGATATCTCGAAAGGGGGGGCAACTTATGTCACTTTAAGAGTTTCGTTATAACACTTCATAAAATTGACATGAAACATCGTCAAAATATCAGCCCGTATCGTTAATTTTTTAGGGTAGTCAAAAACTCACTACACTCTCCCCTTAACAATGGCCAAAAAATTGCCATCTCCCAGGCTCGAAAAGTGCCATTTTTTCGGTAAAAAAATGACATTTTTCAATCCAAACATAGCTCATTTCAATCATAATTTATAAATCTACGGTATGATATAATATAACTCAAATCCTGTCAGCTATATTTTCAAAAAATCGTATTACCACTTTGCTATATTACATCATCATTGTCCATGAACTTCACTTGGAATTCTTCTAGCAAAAATTTCTAACACAAGAATATTCCTTTTCAAATCTTGGAAACTATACAAAATTATAAATCCAACTTAAACTCCTTATATCTCACCCCTCGCGGAGGAGTCCCGAGAGAACTCTCGGGACATTCTCGGGACATTCTCAAGATGTTCTCGGGACACGTACGGTTTGTAAAATTGGATCAAGAAAGCCATAACATTGATCAGAACCAAAAGAAATTATGTTCAAACTCGTTTGTATACAAACTCAACACGTATTTTCTCGTAATAAACAAAACTTATTATGACAAAATTTCACGCCAGCGCCATAACCTACACCGCACACTGCACCGTCGGTAAAGTCGCATTACAACATAAATATTATTTTTTACGACACAGTACGTGCTTTTTTGCATACAAACGTGTTTGAGTATCATTTCTTTTGTTTCTGAACAATGTTATGGCTTTCTTGATCGAATTCTACATAATGTACGTGTCCCGAGAACGTCTCTAGAATGTCCCGCTAATGTCCCGAGAGTTTTCTCGGGACTTCTCCGCGAGGGCCTCGCCCAGCCCACATTCACCTCTCTCAACTCGAATCCGCAAACTCAATTGGAATTGCGCGCTCGCGTCCCTTAAGTCGGACCTAATAGAGATTAGTGTCCTGCCATGTTTTGGGACGCGGGTCCTTTTGTGCTCCGCGAGCTGGAATCGTGCTCTGCCCCTGGAACATAACGTACGTAGGAAACGTCGCGCTGTCAAGGCAGTTGACACGCCGAACCTCCCCCGGGCCATTATTTAGCCAACACCAGTGCACGGGGGGTACCCCCCTCCGGGCGGTTCCCCGGCGCACACCACGAGGGCGGGCGGGCGGAAGGGGTGTCAGTCTTCAATGAATTCCTCGTAAATATATGCCTGGCGTGTGATTGACACTTACACGTCGGTGTTTCCCTCGGCAGGAATGCATTCAGAGGTTAAGTTGGCGAGTTGCGACAATGTGGGAGGGGGTCGTACCTGACCTTCTCAGGCAAAAAAAGTCGCGTCGTTGGAACGGGCGGTAGGGTCCAACAGATTCGTAACGGTGGCAATAAGTGCGGCGAGGGCGTTCGGCCCTGTTGCGGTAATGTCGAGTGCTCGAATAGAAAGAATTAGGTCCACGTGTGGAAGGGTGTAAAATGAGACACCACTTGGTTATAATTAGCGTTGAGCTGCGGGAAGCCGTTGTTTACCCAACACGTGGGTTATGGGTCTATTAAGGTGGGGGTGGTGGTTGGCAAGAGTGCACTGAAAAAAAAATTCTGACTGTTTCCAAGTATATTATATTCTTGGATGAGATATTCTTGAAGCAAGTCTATTTTAGTTTCAAGCAAGTATATTTTACTTGAAACTATCATATGTCTACTTCAATCAAGCATATTTCACTTAAACGAAGTGAAATATATTCTCAATATTTTTGAGAATATTATATACTTGATTCAAGTGAAATATACATGAATCAAGGTTCCTTTTTTTAGTGTGTGGATGGTTGTCCTTGTTTAGGATTTAGTGCACGGAGAGAAAAAATGCCAGTATTTCGAAAACAATCGTGATGTTGGCGGAGGGTATGTTTAGCTAATAGCAATTTCTGTTGACTCCGATGATCATCCAACAGAACAGATCATCCGGTTGTTTCAATATTCTGAGTGTCATCCTAAAGTACGTTTTGGATACATGGTATTGTTTCTCCCTGTGTAAGATCGAGTCGATGAGAGGATCGTTTGGTTTGGGGTGGTGGATTAATTTGGAATGGAGGTTTCAATTGGATTTAATAGTTAAAGGTTAATTCGATGATTATGGAAAAGGTCTCCATTTTGTTTCTGAATATCTAAGAAAGAGATCATTTGCAGGGTCTCTTTTATTTATTAACGTTTATTAAAAAACGTATATTATTAACGTAAACAAATGTGCTACGAAGTAGTAACACAGAAATGGCTGAAACAATTTTGATTAAACAGTCTGGTCGATGAAGAATTTGGTGAAACAATCCAATTCAAGAAAAACATTTTTGAAGTCTACGAACATTAATTTTGTTTAAGATCAAAATTAAGACCTTTTTGTAAGAGAAACAATTTAGTAGAAGGTATTTGTGTAGCTTGATAGATCAAGGGGGTGTTCTTAATACATTGCTATAAAAAAAAGTAGGGAAGCTTGCAGAATCACTGTTTTTGCTCGAAGATATGGCGATGAGGATGACGTGGTCGATTGTACTCATGATATATTAATACTTCGATGTCCAGGGACATGGTAGTTTCTCTAGCCAGGAACCAAAACGTTTTTATATGAATACAGTAGAACTTTCCTTACATTGTAATGGGATTCAAAAATGTAATATCATGAGATGGTTAACTTTAACTGACTGAGACCATGTTTTTACCCTACCCTCTATATTTTGAATCAAATGCCTATTTCGGCCAACCTCATAGACAAACCATGTTTATATAATCAGTAAAAAAGAAATTAAATATAATAGTATATCCATCGCAAAGCATAAAAATCTTTGGTATCTCACAATCATATGAAAACAAATCTTCGTTTATTCACAAATAAAAGTAAACAAACCGTTGTTTACACCCCAAAACCATATAAATATTCCATTGTTTGTTTGAACCGTAAGTTTGGTCCTACGGTTGTTCTATGGTTGTTTCTTCTTCTATAATTAATTTCGTCTATCCTATCCCCAAATCCAAAGTCATCTAAAACACCTCCACCGGTAGACGACCTTCAAGCCGTTTTGCCCAAACCGTCGCACCATCTTGTTAATCCATCTTTCGACCCAGCATCATCCGACCTCCAGGTTCTCAGGCTGCGTTTATGCAGTGTAACCCGAGCCCCGATGTAAATCCCTGGGTATCTCTCTTCTTATCTCCTGGCCGCATACGCTGGCGAAAACAAGCCCGTTAATTCGCACCCTCCGTGACGCGCGTCGCCGCGAGCCGACCCCGTTTAATCCACCCCTAGACCGGCTGCCCAGATAGGAGGACGCCGCGTATCGATATCTCGATAAAATCGCGATATACGATAAATCGGATTACGACGATGAAGGGACGCAGCGATGAGTGAAGGTGCAGCATATGCCACGGGAGCGGACATATTCGTGGTTCGCCCTTCGCGCGGGGAGCGAGCCCGGACGGTCGGGGGAAGGGGGGAATACTGTGGGATAGTTAGTATATCATCCCCGGGGGGGAGCGCGCGCCCACCCTCCGAATTTTCACTCGACGGCGTCGACGTTAATCTGACTTCGTGGGACTGCGATCCAATATTGCGGATATCGAAATTAGTGGTTATTGTTATTCATGCGCCGTGAGTGGCGCAATATGGAACCGAGTCGTCGGGGAAATTTAATTTATGGCTGCGAGTGGAGTTCATCGTTTATACCGGCCGGATTATCAAGAGTTTTTTTTCGTCGTGTTTTAGTTTTCGCTGGTTTGGATCGGTGGGTTTTCGAGGTTGGAATTTCGAGGGGTGTATGTCGTAGTATTTATTTCAGATTTTATGCATTTAGTGAAGACTAAAGGTCCTTTACACAAAAAGATCTAGGTTTCGAGGACATTTAAGTTAAGACGTTTTACACATTTAGAAAACTAAAGGTTGTCCAAACCAAAATCAAAACCAAACCAAAATCCTTTGGAGGTTCTTTAATTTGGGATGGTAAGTTGTTTTCTCTCAAAGTTTTGGGACGAAAAGGTAGAGATTTCTTACACATTAAATGAACATTTAATCCAACCGTTTATCAAGAAATTTTAAGAATTTGCCAAATGTTCACAAATGTTCAGCTTGAAGGCCAAAGACTGTTGAAATGATTCAAACGATATCAGTATGAAACAATTGGGAAGTTATAATAAGATAAACATTGGACATAACATATACTTATGACCTTCCAGGAAAAGCTTCGTCACCATTTTTGCCTGTACACCCCTAGTTTTAACCAAACCTATGAACTCTAAATTTAATAATTTGCCAAACCTTTAAACAAAATGATTCCTAATTTCCTGCGTACTCACCTTCGACTCCTGCGAAACCCGGTGGGAATCTTGAACAGAAAGTTGATCGAAAAATTCAATCAACTACCCACTCGAGCATCCACTCAGTCGCCCCCCACAGTTCAGTTATCTTCTAAACCATACGCCCAAAAATCATTGACCCATGGAGACCCTAATGGTCCGTGCAGGAAAATTCGCCAAATCGGCCCGTTCCCACCCGAAATCGACCGGAACCTCGGAAACTCGAACAACAGCCCCCCGACAAAAACAAAGCGGGGCCCCTGCCCCCTTTCCCATATAAATCAGCATCCTCGCTAATTCGGCGAATTCGCCGGATAATCGTGGTTCTCGGTCGAAGGGCGTAAATCTCGTCGGCCGACACGTCTCGTTAGTGCATTAGGACCCTCTTAGCCGACAAGTAGCTCCAATCAGAGGCTACTAATAATTTCCTTGGTGCGTTCCTCGTGCTGGCAATAATCATTTCGTCTGTGCAACGACTCGCTCCCTGTGTTTCGTCGCCGTGCCCCCCCTTGCCCCCGTTGGTCCCCCCGTTCGCCGCGCCACCCCTCCCTCGACTAATCGCACACCCTGCTAAAGATTTATTTCCGAGCGTGCGTATGAGAGGGACGCGCATATCCCGCCGAGGTCTCCCGCAGTTTCCACCGTGGGATTGAGTCGGGCGACCGACTCGTACATGACATGACATCGCTTCCGGCTTCGACGCTCTGTGAGAACTCGAAAAACTCGACGCCTCGAAAAACATGCGGCGTCCCTGACTTTTCGCGAAGTCCGAGTTTGACTTGTTGGGCGTTTTGGGTCAGAGGAAAGTTTTGAGGAGGGTTAATGATAAGAGGAAGAGTCAGTAGCGAGAGAAGAGAGATAGAGATAGCAAACAAAAACAATGTTTTATGTAGTTGATGAAGGGTAAATAAACATATACTTGGCCAGGGACACTACCGTGCCTCCTGATACGGTACGAGAAGTGGTATTTTTTAGGAGGAGTAATGTGGAAAAAATGATGATGAAGGGCAAATAAATGTAAACATGGAACAGACATCAGTCAGTGTTTAGGGTCGTTTTCATGTCAATGTTTAGGTTTTAATGTCTTTTCGTTATGTTTGAGTGTGACTTGTATGGTGTTTTAGGTTTGAGGAAAGCTTTCAGAATAATGAGCGGAGGTCGAATTAAATGACTCGAAAGAGATAAAAATTAGAACATAAACTTGTGAGAAGGAAAACCATTATAGTTTAGGGTCATTTTTGCCCAAATGTTTATCTATGCATGTATTTTTTATATTATTTATATATCAAATAGAAATGTGATGAACCTGAAACAAAATAGAAGAATCAGAATGCTGAGAGTAGGAGAAACAAAGTTTGGAGAACCAAGGAAACATTATATTCTTTGTGAGGCTTGTCCAACTTTATCCCACACTGAGAGAAAATTCTAGTAACCATTACTATTTTTTATGTAACCGTTACTAGAAAACTTTGGATAAATCATTCCGGAGTTTTGATAGGAATTATTGCAATAGTTACAAAAACTCTAGTAAAGAAAGCAA
>JABFPB010002879.1:0-18700 GCA_022817645.1 Ceratoteleas bidentatus | reverse complement strand
TCCCCCTCCCTCCCCCACCATCCTTCGCCCTCCCCCCACCATCCTTCCCCCTCCCCCTTCCCCCCACCCCTCTCAAAACTGAAATATTCATGGTCTGAATAAAAAATCGGCTATTTTTGAGAGCTTATATCTCGTGCTCTGTTTGGTCGATTTTCATGAAATTTTGGATTTTGAGTCCCCTGAGGGTGAGCACCCTGAGACTACTTAAATTTCGATGATCGGTCCTTATCCGCAAGTACACGAGACCCTCGAAAATCGGTACTTGATGTGTACAGAATATATAGGTAGTGGCTCGCTTTGTACTTGGCGCGAGCCACTACCGTGGCTCTTGAGTCACCAGAACAGTTTCACCAGAAATCACAATAAAAAACTAAATCACAAATAACAAATATGGCGGAGGTGTTAAGTTTATTCATTTCGATAGTTTTATTAGTTTTGAAAGTTTTGTTAGTTTCGTTGGTTTCGTTAGTTTTGTTGGTTTCGTTAATTTCGTTAATTTTGTTCGGCTTGACAATGTACAAATAAAAAAATGCCGAGTTGCCGATTTTTTTAAGAATATTTATTTGTAATTTTTCATGCCGGGGATCCATCAATACAAAGGTCTTCTTATTCTATTCGATGGCAGCAGACCTTAAGGTCTATACGGCCAACAGAGAAATTAATACTGTTATGAATTCGTATACATTTTGACATAGTCAAAATGGGTGGTAATATTAACATAATAAGCTTAATGAATACAAACAAATCAGGAACGCGGTTAGGGCGGCAACTGCGCGCATGACGTGCATGCGCGCTTCGTCACGTCGCAAGTTTAAATCAATAATCGATCTCGCTTATACCGTTTTCCGAACGCTGCAGGTGGAAAATCGATTCGCGGTGTACAGTTAAACTAGTTTGAATTATACCGATTTTGGGTTGTATCGTTCAGATTTCTACTTAAAAGATTTAGTAATTTTTCAACATGCGTTGGCTGATTCCACATCTCTTATCGTGGAAGTATAGAGTGGGATTTTTTGTTCCCCCGATTTAAATAACAAACCGAAAATTTATATTCAAATATGATTATTTGTAACGTAAAAACGTGTAACATGAAAACTAAATTACCTCTTAATATAATTAATATATTTCTTAGTCTAAGTTTGTATTTAATGGGTATTTGTCACTTAAAAATGAAATTGCCTCTTCACTAATTTCACATATTTTGTATGTGAAGTTTTGTACTTAACGATCTTTTTTTATATAAACGTACGAAAAATCATTGGTAAAATTTCTTGACTGTTGACTGCCACGTGAAAAGTGGGATGTCCTTAGCGTTGCTCTTCACTGATAACCTACCTGCGGAAACGCGCGGGCGGGTTCCTGATTATTGGATTCCAGTCCGTGATTCGGGATTTCCCGGAGTCGTCCCGAAATTCATCGGGAAATCCCGAGTCCTTGTGAATTTGGGTATTCCCGGGAATATCCGATGCTCCCGGGAAATCCCGATGTTTTGCGAAATTTCCCGAAAATATTGGGATTTCTTGGGAAAACCCGTTGCCGGTATTCCCGACCCGGAACCGACTCGAATTTCATATAGCCGACCAGAACCGGAATCGTAAAGAACCGCACTCATCTACATGATAAGAAACTGACGTTCAAACCCACGACGGATCTTGCTTTATATATAAGGGGGGCTACCCTTACCAGTAGACAGCCCCGCCCATACAAAAAAAGCTTCGAATGATCCACAACGTTCCTGAACATTCCACAACATTCGAGAGTGATCTGGAATGTTCCACAATGATCTGGGATTTTCCGGGATATTCACAAACGTTCCGGACTATTCCCGAACATTCCACAACATTCCAAATTGTTCCGGAATATTCTAGAATGTTTTGGAATGTTCTCGAATTATCTCGAATGTTCTGGACTGTTCTAAAAATTTCTAGAGGGCGAAACTTCCAGCCCTTATATCTTCAAAAGTACGCCCTTCAGATAAAAACGGGAACCTTCTTCTTGCATGGGGGATAGATGGCTACCACACCATATAACTCCCTTGATCGTACCGGGACTCGTTTCTGAGTTTTAGTGGCATGTACACTTTCATTTTATAATATATATAATGCTTAGTTTCTGCGTGAAACCAAATTTAAGATACGTTCGTTTATAACAAAAATTAGGATGCGTTTATTTATTATTCCGGGACCTATATTATTATGCTATATTATTATAATATAACATAATTCGTAGTATAATGTATGACTTACTTACTAAAATTTATATAACATATATACTTAGAAATATAATGAAATATAATATAATAACATATATAGAAATATAATAACATATATAATGTTTAGAAATATTGTATATACCTTCACACATTTTATACGTATCAGCATACCATTCTAGGTTGTATTTATGTCGAACAATGTTGAATAAAGTCTACCAAATTCCATATAATCTGAATTTTTAATATTTTCGATTTTGTTTACATTTTTGTAATATTTTTAAATATTCAAAATTTGTCAAATTTGAATAATTTGACACTGTGAACATTGAATAAGATAAATTCAACAAATTTGACAATTTAGCAAGTATAACTATTTCCCGAAATTAACACATTTGCTAATTTAAATGATTAAAACAATTTAAAAAAACCTAATTTTTAGGAACTAAAGATATATCTGACTCAATTAGCATGCCCGTCTTATTTTTTTAACGTTTCTGATAAGGTTCTCACTCCCAAGGCGAAATTGTTCTGGGACCGTTACATCATCCCTAGAAGAAATCAAGATGGGCGTGCCCTTCGAAAAGTGTAAGGCCTATATGGGCTGAAGTGGCGAAAGTTCTTTTTTTTCATGTTTACATGAACGTTTGGGCTCATATGGATCCTAGCTAGATCCGATAGTGGGGCCAACGATGGTAGTGTAATGCACTGAGTTGCCAATGAAGAACCAAAATTGGTAAATGATAGGTATTGAATGGGCTCCATCTGGGTTCCCTCTAAGATTGCCCTCTATGATTGATAAATACAATTATTGTAACCAAGTATATAACTTGGTTACAATAATTGTATTATGTATAATTTATTAATTTCAATAATAAATTTCAATTAAAGCGTGCGTCGCTTAAAAATACTTATTTTTAGTAACTGAAAATAATATTTTTAAGCATTATTTAGTATTTAAATATTATTATAATATTTTATTTTATAATAAATAATCAATTAATCGAGTCACGAAAATATTTTATTAAGCAATTCTTAATAAAATATTTTCGCGATTCTTAATAAGAATAAAAGCTGATATATTCGTAACAAACTAATACAGACATACGAAAGCACTTGTATCGTATATTTAAGCTAAAATATAGCGAAAATTCACAAGCATCGATGGCTCAGGCGACAAGATGTCAGCTAAGTTATTCGACAACGAGGCAATATGGGTTCGATGCTGCCTCGTTGTCAAGGCATCGATGTCGAGGCATCGATGCCTCGATATTGACACAAACAAATTTTTCTACCGTTAAAAATTAAATTTTAACATTTTTAAACATATATAAATTTTTTATATTTCGAGACTCGAAAATGGGTGTGCCTCACTTGGCCCCAAAGAGAGAATGCCAATATTGGCATTTAATGGGTAAAGCATCACAAGCTTTTGTGGGGCCCACATAATTCCAAGGATCTACCCATATGAACCCAAACGTGGAATTGGGCATGCCCTTATTGGCTCGGCTTTCAGCCCATGTCAAATTTCTACTAGGGATTCTTATCCCGATAGACCCTAAAACAAAATTGAAAATTTCGAAATTCTCGAAAGATTGGGACTATTAAATTTTGTTCAATGTTCGACACAGTTTTACATTGGTCTAATAGTGTCGAACTGTATCGATATACAGAAGGTTTTCTTCGCGGAAAATATTTTGGTGCACCAGTTGCCGGCACTTCTGACGTCTCATAGTTTGAAACATCAGAGTGACCAAACCGGGAGCTGAGATGGCCCCTATCGGGAGCTCAGATGTCCCGAATTTTGGGAATTGGAAGTTGGTATATAGGTCGTCCTCTTATTCAAATAAGTGAATAGGCACTTATTTAATAAGTGAATATTCACTTATTTAATAAGTGAATATTCACTTATTTAAATTTAGAGAGCGTGCATACATAATCTACTGTGAGATGTGAATAAAATATTTAATACATTAACTGACAAACTACGTACACACCTGCCATTTTTTCCTAGAAAGCAAATGTTGATGAATTTCGTGCGACCATTAGCCACAAAGGATCGGCGCGAAGTGAGATTAAATTATGAATATATTGTGATGCAGCTGGAGCGGTCGAATCTTGCGGATAAGTCTAAATTCGATCTCGACTTGGAACAGCAGCGGCTTACAAAACGGTACAAGCACGTTTTTTCGCAGTTCAAGGCGGCCGTGTCGATGCGCAACTCCTACCGGCTGATGTTGGACGCTTTGAAAAACGTAAGACCCGGACGAAGGCGCCTCGAATATTCGCTAAAAGAGCGTAAAATCCCTTGACCTTTGACATTTGCATGGACAAAATTTCCTGTGAAATACACAGGCCGAATCATGTTGTTTTAACAATCCGAAAAGTTTGTGCAATCCGGCCTCTGGATATCAGGACAAGAAATTATAGGCAAGCGTAAGCATAAAAACTTAGTCCTGCGATGTAGATTATTATCTAGTGGATCTCACAGGAAATTTTTTTCCGTGTGAAATATGCCTGGATGTTAGCGCGGAAACATTTACTTCCATTTTTCGTGCAAGCTTTCACCTTCTCAGTTTGGTATTTTAACCCAGCTAAAAAATACTATATGAAATAACGCGTAGCCTTTCTGACGTAGCATCAGGCTCGCGGTAATAGTAATGGTTAATGACTGATATCCCATTAACCATTACAGAAGTTTTGGTGAATCATTACAAAAGTAATGGTTAATGGGGGACATATAATTAATAATTGCAAAAGAAATGGTCAATGAGGGACATACCGGTATAATAACGGTATAATCGGCATGATAACGCTAATAACGGCCAACCAATGTTCACATTACGGCCGTATCACGATTAGATAACGGTCGGATAATGGTCGGATAATGTGATAAGGAGCGGTTAAGGAGCGCATATGGGTCGGATAAGGGTGGACAAAGGTCAGGTAACGGTGGGATATGGGGCGGATAATGGTCGAATAACGGTCAGATAAGGGTCGGATAATGGTCGGGTAATGGTCAGATTCGGGTCGGATAACGCTCCGATAACACTCGGATAAGGGTCGGGTAAGAGTGGGATAACGATCGAATAAGGGACGGATAAAGGTCGGAAAAGGGGCAGAAGATGGACTGATAATTGGTGAGTAATGGGCGGATAAGGGTCGGATAATGGTCGCATAAGGGATAATGGTCGAATAACGGACGGATACGGGTCGAATAAGGGTCGGATAACGCTCCGATAATACTCGGATAACGATCGGATAATGGTTGGATAACGCTTGAATAACGGTCGGATAACGGTCAGTGAACGGTCGGATGACGATCGGATAACAATCGAATGACGATCGGATAAGGATCGGATAACGATCGAATGGCGATCGGATAACAATCGGATGACGATGGGATAACGATCGGATAACGATCGGATAACGATCAGATGACGATTGGATAACGATCGGGTAACGATCGGATGACGATGAGATAAAGATGGGATAACGATCGGATGGCGATCGGGTAATGATCGGATAACCATCGGATGATGATCGGAAGATGATCGGATCATGATCGGATCATGATCGGACAGCAGCCATACTACGGCGAGACTATAGACAGGCTACGGGCAAGCAACGGTCAGAAAATGGTGAAAAATGGTCAAGAAATGGTCGAAAAATGGTCAAGAATTGGTCGAAAAATGGTCAAGAAATGGTCGATAAATGGTAAAAAATAGTGAAAAAAATGGATGTCAGTCATTACAAAATTAAAAAAAAAATTATTTTTTAGAATTTGTGGGCGTTCCATAGTCTGTAAGGTTGAATTATGAAACATGGATCGTCTCATGAGTTGACTCTGTTTCACTGGACGCTTTATACTGCGTCGGACGTTATCAATTTTCGGACGCACAAGATGGTAACTCACATATTTGAGTAATAGGACGGACTAAAGTGGAGCTGGTTCTAATCTTGACCACCCGTACTCTATTGTCTCGTCCAAGGAATACTTCCTGTATTCTACCCAGAGGCCATATTGCCGGTGCTATGTTGGGTAGTCGAATAACCGCTAGATCTCCTACTTTTACGTTGGGACTTTCCTGTCGCCAGTTAGAGCGGGCTTGCAGGGTTTGTAGATAGTCCCTTTGCCATTTCTTCCAATAGTAGTTAGTGATTCAACTACCTGAGTCCAACCGAGGGCCTTTAGACTCCCGGATTTTCCTAGAACAGCCTGTACCGGGGATGCTTTCATGGCGGTGCCCGTCAGAAAGTGTCCCGGAGTTAGGGCTTCTGAGGACTCAGGATTAGGGTTCTCCGTTAGGGTAGATCCGTTAGGGCCATGAGAGGCCTGGAATTCAAACAGGCTTCGACCTTGCACAATTTTGGTGCACAACGATGCTGAATTCCTCATATGTCGGTAAAAATTCACCCATTACTTGTTTCAAGTGATATTTGATGGATTTCACCCCTGCTTCCCATAATCCTTCGAAATGAGGTCCTGCTGGGGGGGGGGTGAATTTCCACTCTAACCCTTCCAGTGCATATTTCTGTGGCACGGAAGGATCTCGCATGGCAGAACGAAAGGCTATTCGGAGCTCTTTGTCTGCTCCTTGAAATGTAGTGCCATGGTCGGACGAGATAGATTGTGGAAGTCCACGTCTCGAAATGAACCGATCCAAGGCTGCCAAAAAGGTTTGGGAAGTGTAGTCTGATACAAATTCCAGATGAATAGCTTTCGTAGCAAAGCAGATGAACAATGCTACCCATGCCTTTTGTGACTTATGACCTCTTCCTGGAGAGGTTCGGACTAGAAAGGGTCCCGCGTAGTCAACTCCACAGTCAAGAAAGGGACGAGCCGGGGTACACCTTTCAAGTGGTAGGTCACCCATTAGTTGGTGACCTAATTTTGGTTTGACTCGAGCACACTTCATGCACGTTCGGACAACTGACTTGACCTGATTTCTGGCATTAAGTATCCAGTCCCAGAAGACTTAGAGTCAACGTAATACCGCCGTGAGGTCAGATGTGCTCGTCTTATAATGCGAGTTGCTAAGGGTCCAGGAGTAAGAATTACTGGATGCTTAGCTTGAGTGTCCATAGAGGAAAATTTGAGACGACCACCTACCCTGATTAACCCATACTCATCTAGAAAGGGAGTCAGTGATATCAATCGGGATTTGTTTCCCACTTCTCTTCCTTTGATTAGGTTTCGATAATCCTCTGCTAAAATCTGGATCGAACTTATGATCCAGAATTTTGACTGAAAGATCTCATAAGATGAAAGTTCCGTTCTTCTCATTCAGTATCACGCCGTCTAGTTTTAGAGATGATACGAAAGGCATAAGCCATCACTCTGACCAGACGGCCCCAATCGAAGATATTTTCCAAGATAGGGAGAACTGCATATTCAGTATTACCAACGTGAGCAAAAGTACTTCTCTTTTCTTCTGAAGTCTCATGTGTCTCTGAGGTCAAGGTTAACTCCGTGGAAGACAACCACGTCGGTCCATTCCACCAGTGTCTGGCCAATTCTGTTTGGAGTGCAGAGACTCTACTACTCACGAATGTGGCCCAACTGGCTGGTTGTTTCTCCAACCACGCCAATACTATTTTGGAGTCTGTGAAGCAGAGTATTTGATCTATTGGTAGGTGGATCTGAGACTTTAAATGAAGGATAAGATTCTTCATCAGGATTGCGCCACAGTGTTCTAACCGTGGTATACTGATGGTCTTTAAATGTGCGACTCTTGATTTCGCCATCAATAAGGTAATGGTTACTGAGCCACAAAGATCCGTCAATCTGAAATACACCACAGCGGAATAAGTGATCATGGACGCATCGCAGAACCCTATCTGTTCAGCTTTCGTGACATGAGAACCATAGTTGACCCATCGAGGTAAGATCAACTCTTGTAGTTGAGCTAAATCCTGTGCTAGGAGTGTACCTTTCTCTTGGACTGGAATAGGATGAGTTTCATCCCAGTCGAGCTTGTGTAGCCATAAGGATTGGATAAACATTTGGCCCTTATAATAAGGGGTGAAAGCCATCCTAACGGATCATATAACTTCGCTATGTCCGATAAGATTCCTCGTTTGGTGGTAGAAATCCTTTCAATATGTGGTAGGCAGGTCATTAAACTTTCGGGATCCCACTTGATACCTAAAAATTGTATAGGACCTGGATGATCACTACCAGTCAAAGCAATATTATCTTGCACCTCTCGGGTTGTTAAGGCATCCAAATGGTTGGAATGCCACTTCTTTAAGATGAAGCCGCCCGCCTCGAGGGAAGAAATTACTTGTTGCTTCGTTTTCAACAGAAGTTGGAGATCGTTTGCTCCAAACATTAAATCATCTATATAGATGACTGTAGTTAGCTGATATTTCACTATGGATTCAAAATTGGAGTCATACCAGAGGATGCATTGAAGATCGCAATCCGCCGGGTGGTCGAGAATTTGTCTAAACATTTTCTCTATGTCCGAAGTCAAGACGTATTTATGTAAACGCTAGTTCAAGAGAACTCCAGTTATATCTGTCTGGAGTTTAGGGCCTATAGCGAGGACATCATTCAACGCCACCCTATTAGATGTAGGACATGAAGCGTTGAAGACTACTCTCAGCTTCGTCGTGAGACTGCCCTCTTTCATGACTCCTTGATGGGGGATAAAAACCCCCATCAAGGTATAAGACCTTAAGCTTCTCATTACGAAGGAGTTTGGATCTGAGACGCGCCAGTGTGGCTTGAGCTATGTGCTCAGACTTCCCAAGTTCAGAACGATCTCTTCCCAATTTGAATGGCAACTTTACGATGAACCTACCTTCAGCGTCACGAGTATATGTTTCTCTAAAATGCCGTTCGCAGAGTTCATCGTCCACCGACTTCAATGTAGGCGTATTTACCTCTTCGATCTCCCAAAATACTTTCAACTGTTCGTTCAGATCTCGGGTCGATACGTGATGAGTGGTGATTGACGGTGTTCGTCCACCAACAATTCTTCCCGATATGATCCAACCTAAGATAGTCTTCTGAGCTACTAACGACCCTCCTAGATGTTTAACTCCATTCTGTATCAGGCGGCCCTAAGTGTCAGCTCCTATCAGAAGGTCAATTTTGTTAGCTGCAGTCCACTGTAGGTTTGCTAACTGCAAATTAGCTAGCTGTTCAAAATTAGAAAAATCTACCGAAGGAGGATTGTGATTGCTGATCTTCTGAAGAACCAAGGCTGAGAAAGTTAGCGTTTGCGTTGGGGCAAAATGAAAAGCTATGTTCAAGGAGACTGAGTTCCTAACTTTAGCGTCTAAGGAACCACCAAGACCTTGTACAGATATTTCTGTTTTAGTCTTGTTTATCTGAAGAGTTTTGATCATTGGTTCAGTAACAAACGATGCTTCTGATCCTAGATCGATCAAAGCACGTCATTGTATTGATTTGCCATAAGGGTCAAGAATATATACATTGGCAGTTGCCAAGAGGACAAGTGGAATGGTGAGCAACGAGTGTATGGGTGTGAACGCTTCCCAGTGGTGACGACTGAGTCGGTGAGCTAGCACTTGTTGGTAGCCTGCGTTGTTTGTTATTCCGTCCCACGAGTATTCTCTAGGTCTAGATGTAACCAAATGCTATGTCGTTTGTTACAAGTAAGACAGTTATATTTACTTGGACAATGAGAAGAGCTGTGTTTCGAACTGAAGCAATTGATACACAATTTGTGTCTTTTCATGGCGTCAAACTTTTGTTTAGGGTTCATTGAAATGAACCTAGAGCTTTTTGTAATAAAATGTTCTTGAGAATGAATGGGGCACTTCAAACTATTTTACTGTTTTGAAGAGGTAGGGGTTGAGGTCGTGACATTATGGAGTGTCTTGGACCTTTGAAATGTCATCACGGGCTTGGCCGTAGGATGTGCTAATGGAATCATATCTTGCATGCCTATCTGCTGGTCTATGAAGAGATTAAATTGCGCCACAGTCAACAACTCAGATTTCCCAGCGAGGGCCACTTTCCATCGCTGCCACAGCTCCTTGTCAATCTTGAGCGTAAGCATGTGGAGTAGTGGATCCCATTGATCTACTGGAATACGGAGTTTCTTTATTGACTCTAAGACTGAAGTGTAAATATTTCGAAATGACTTCACTTCAGAGAGGTTAGACATGTGGATCACATTGATCCCGGTCAATTGTGAAAGTAAGGCGTGGACTAGTACACGCTTGTTTTCATACCGAGCGATCAATAATTGTTTCGATACGGTGTAATTCTCGCTAGTCAGGGCGACAGAAGCAATGTTAGCCTTGGCTTCACCATCAAGGCATGAAGTCAGATACTGCAGCTTTTGCACATCTGATAGAGTGAGATTCGTGTGAATCAATGCGTCGAACAAGTCCCTAAATTCTGGCCATTTTCGAAGGTCACATGTGAGTTTAGGTAACGCTATTGTATTCCTCATCTAAATCGTAACGTTCACAGAATTGGTCGAAGATGGTTTCTGTGAAGTAAACACAATTTGCCCTTTCCTCTGGTGATACACGAACATGAAGCTCAGCGTGAAGCTCGTTGGTTTTTTTGTCTTATTTGCCAAGCTTGTTCAACCGCCTTCTCAATAATTCCTCAGTGAAATTATTGACCCCTCTGCATTTTACATTTTGTAACAGTCGTTTAACACTGTCCACTGAGAGCATGGCCTCAGTTACGAGCTGTTCCACTGACTTGCTCGACTTTGTATCTGTATGTCCTTGCTTTGCTTCCGCAAAGCAAGGACATACAGATTTTTGTTATAAACAATTGCTCGAAGGACCAACATTTGTTACGGATGTTGTCAACAAATCAGTCATTAATAAGCTTGTAATCACTTACTGTGATCTACTTTAGGTTCGATCAGCAGTTGTTCAACTTAGTCTAGATTTTGATGGTATGATGTTTGATTACGGTTATAAGCTAATAATAAAAGCAACTATTGAGAAAAACCTTCGTCCTACCAAACTAGGGCTCTAATTCTGCCTTTATAGAGTAAAACCTCGATCCTAGAACTCGTCCCTCGTATTGAAGTGAAGAAGAGCCCTGCTTATCAAGTTGTTGAGTCAAGTTGAGAACTCTTTAGATCAACCGGCATGTTTGACTAAGGACTTTGTGGGAATCAGAACCCTTGGTAACGACTACAGAGTCGTATCTAGAATCACTGTGGATTCAATACCCACTTTGGATGAGAATCCCTGGGTTGTCTGCCCTCGTAGGATGAGAGCCACTTTGGGCCAGATGTCAAACTCGGTTGAGCACCTCTGTCAATTATTCAGACAAAATCATTTCGGGTCGGGCCTTGAGCGCCCACGATAAAAACTTGTGTTGACTAATTAGCGTGGTAAACAAATCGCTTAGTCTTATCCACAAAGCCTCGATTTTAATGACCTGAATTTTGAATCGACAGATTCTACCTAAATTTCTTAATTTTATAGGTTCTTTCGTTTATTGCCGGGAGAGAAATCAACTTACATAAAGTCAGACGAACATTCCCATAACCTAGGAAACATGCCGAGTCGTGTCCGGTCAGCGACAGGTAAATGGGATGGTGAAGGAAAGGGGTTCCTTTACGTTTGGTGTCCAAATATAAAGGGGGAAAATCGCTGTCACGTCGTTTTGAATCGACGTGACAGCGACTGAAACTTAGCGAGCCTCCTGTCACACGGCCGTACTTTGTCACTGTCGGAGCGGAACTGAGTTCGCGCGCCACCTCTCGTTTCCGTTGACCGCGCGCCGGCCAACGGCGAGCATGTGCGTAGCGCTCGACGGCAGGCTTCTCGGCCTTTCCGCCGCGCGTGCGCCCCCGCTCGACTGAACAGCAACACAGTCCGCCGCACGTGAGTCGCGCATGCGCCCTCAGTTTTCTCGCGCTGAGGACGCCGTCTGTCCGCCGGGCTCCGTACTTCTTCTTCTTCTTCTTTTTAATTGGGCCGGGTAACAGGGACCCAATATGCCCATAAGCAGGTGTACGTCACGTTTTTAAATGTAAATTGTCTAGTTTTTAATTTGTTCGTTGTGTGCGCCACGTGCAGCGCCGGGCGCGCGGGAAACAAAATGGAGGGGAATTGGGAAAGGAAAGGAATCGGGGACACGTGAAGGGTAAGGGAAAGAATCCCGCGCGAAACCGGACACTGATCCTCAGGTGGACGCGAGGAATCCACCGGGAGTTAGCGAACACAGGCACACCACGAGTAGGTCCCCGGTTGGACACACGCGGACGCACATTTACAAGATCTCGTGCCCGCCGGGCTCCGTAGTTTCGGAGGAAATGCCATTCCGGGATGGTAAACATACCCTCCAATGTCGCGAGTATATTTTTCGAAAAATAAAATAATCTTGAACAAGATTATTTTACTTTTATTTACTTTATTTTTTTTAATTTGATATCACTTTATTTTATTTTATTAAATCTAATTCATTTCGTTTCACTTTTATCCACGTTATTTCATTTTGTGTTATTTGGATTCATTTCATTTACTTTTGTTTCATTTTATTTCATTGTATTAAGTAAATTTCCGATCACAACTGCACATTTACACTGAACATTTCGTTTATAAGAATAGAAAAGTATCTGCAGAGTTAGAGATATTACCTAACTTTTATAATTTAAAATTCAATACAACACGAAGAAATTTGTCTTTTACAAACCACTTTAATCAGCTTCTTTTACCCTGTGAACCAAATATGGGATCGAGTCGAAACTGGTCAAACATTGAACAAAAAATAACCAGTTACATAACAAACGAACTACCTTGCAGCAATTTGAGCTTTGTCTTTCAAGAAAGGAATATTGTAACTCCCTTCCGTGCCCTTCCGTGCCTTCCCATGCATTTCACGTGCCGTCCCATACACTTGTCGTGCCCTCCCATGTAATTCCGTGCCCATCTCGTGCTCTCCCATGCCCCCCCTGCATATTCATTGCCCTCCCGTTCCCATCCCGTGAACTCCCGTGCCCAACCCGTGCACTCGCCACCCCATTCCGTGCACTCCCGTGCCGATACCGTGCACTTCTGTGCCCATCATGCACTTCCCGTATTCTCCCGTGCAGAGCCCGTACTCTCCTGCGGATATCCTGTGCCGATGCCATGCCCTCCCGTGCACATTCAGAGCACTCCTGTGTCCATTCCGTGCACTCCCGTGCCCATCCCGTATACATTTCGTGCACTTCCGTGCCCATCCCGTGCACTTCCGTGCCCATCCCGTGCACCCCCGTGCCCACTCGTGCACTTTAATGCACTCTGGCAAACTCCCGGGCATTTCTCGTGACCTCCCGTGCTTTACTTGTGCGGTCCCGTGAACTTCCCGTGCACTCCTAAGCCCATCACGTGCACTTCCAGTTCCCTCCCGTGCACATCCCGTGCACTCCCGAGCACTGAATCATATGAAAGATCGAACGATTTTGAGGTTAGAAAGGTATATGAATTGAATTGACTTAAATAATTAATTATTATGATCTATCCTTGTAACTTACACTAATAAAGGTAACTTTTTGGATCAGTTTCTTTTATTTTAAAGCGAACCTTACGATTTAATAAAAATAAAATTTGTTTCAATGTGATAAATCTCTATAGATTTCAGTTTCATAGTTTTTTTAGTTTAAATTTGGTGCGCTAGAACGGCCGAGAGTAAAGCCCTTTTTACGCGGCCAAATTCTTGCGTAAGAATGCGTATGATAATCTTACGCAGCGAACTTCATGCCGCATTGTGTTTTTTAAGAATGAATTTTAAACGATGTTTTGTGTAACATTTCCAGCTAACAATTCCGAGACAGCTGTATTTCTTGGGGGCGATTTTAATGTGCGTATTGGCCAACTGAACTGCCTTGACACTGATCTCCCAATTACTGCATTTTCTCGGAACCGTGAATCCAAAAATTCTCGGTGACTGATGTTAGGAGAATGAGATTGGTAAGGTTTTCTTGAAGAGCATGGTCTGATACTGCTGAACGGCAGATCTGAGCATGGCAAACCTGCGCAATTTGCATATATAGCGAGACAAGGAGTGTCATAGATCTAGTGTGGACCTCGTTAGATGGCCTAATCCTGAATCGTGACCTTGAGGTATGCGACTGGCCGACAGCTTCGGATCACCTAACGGTCGCGTTATTTACTCGACCTCTGAACATATAATCTCCCGCAAATTTCACAAATGTATCGTTAGTTAGGTTACTCTGGTATGACAGATTTTCCCCGATATTTACGGAATCTATGCGTTGGAGAGATGAAGTTGGTTTTGTCTGCCGCGAAGTCGACGAATTTAATGCAATTCTGGCTAATACAACCACTCGGTATGTTCTACGACTGGATTGTCTCGTTTAATTGTCCGCACACGAAAAAACCTCAGAAAGATGGACTGTGGTACGACACCCATTGTCACAACGCTAAGAAAAATATCAGGAAACTCTATAAAATAGCTAAACAATCTAACTTCTCTCCTTAAACATTGATAAGATACAACGAGGCAAAAACATCTTATAAAATGATACTAAAAACAAAAAACTTAATTATCAATCTGAAAAACTCAAAATCATATCTTGTGCTAAAAATCCGGTAGCCTTTTGGAAGCAAGTAAAACCATTCCACGCTTCAGTTAGAATTACCCCACAAATTTGCTTGGATACTTAGATTGATTATTTATACAAAATCTTCCCTCCAGCTAATACGAAAATTCCAAGCAGCTGTGGTGTTGAAGACTCAATGCTCGATTAATTTATTTCTACATCCGAAATTACTGCAAATCTTAAAAAAATGAAAAATGAATAAATCCCCGGGACTTGGTGGAATTAATTATGATTTCTACAAAGGGCTACCGGAAAATTGATTACTATTTCTGACACACTTTTTTAACGAGATTATGAAAGAACAAAACTCCCGAGTGATTGGTGCAACCTCGTGATAATTCCTCTATACAAAAAAGGTGACCCCGCGTTTCCTGGTAACTTCAGACCCATTTCACTCCTTAATTGTATTTCGAAATTGTCTATGCAAATCCTACTAATGAGAATTGAAAAGTTCTGTGAGTGCAATGGATTACCTGAATTTCAATCAGGATTAAGAAGAGGGCGATGATGCCTGGCGATTTTTACGCTAAATTTTCTGATATAACTGAATATACGGAAACCGAAAACGAAAGTCTATGCGATTTTTTGAAGATTTCAAGGCGGCGTTTGGCTCTGTTAATCATGCTCTGTTGTGGGAGAAGTTGAAGATTCTGGGCTTTAGCTCGAAAATCCTGAATGTGTTTAGTTGCTACATCAGAGCTAGAGCAGCTATTCGCATCGACAACGCATGTACGGAATTCGTGGAGATTTCGCAGGGGGTGCTTCAGGGCGACGTGCTCAGTCCCCTACTATTTTCACTATTTTTAGCTGATTTAGAAAACTTTCTTCGAATTTCCGGCTGTAGGGGTCTTGGAATTAACACGCGCTCAGACATTATGCTGCTTGCATTCGCGGATGACTTAGTTTTACAGACACTCTCTCTCTGCCAACCGAAAATTTTCAGCTCTTTCCTCCTACTGCTCGATGAATAAGCTTTCCGTGAATACATACAAAACGAAAATTGTATCCTTTAGTAGGGGTCGTAAGATAAATGACATTACGTCATTTATCTTCGGCACTGATAGAATCCAAGTCGATTATTATGATTATTTAGATATCCATTTTTCAAAAAATTGCAACTTCAGGGCGTCAGTCGACAAAGGAATTGGCAGTGCAGGAGTAGCAATGCCCGTCGTACTGAAAGTAGCAAACTCTTTAAAACTTACAAATTGGACCGATATTGTGGCCCTTTACAATGCCTTGCTCACCAGCACCGTACTGTACAGTTCAACTCTGGGCTCTTTTGCATGTGCCAGATGTAGAGAAAATACAAGCATCCTTTTTCAAGCGTCTGTTATATTTACCCCGCAATACTCCAGCGTATGCGCTCAGAATTGAAACGGGTTGCCCCTCTTTGAGAATAAACGTTTTTTAACTAATTCTGAACTGAATTCGTAAGCTCGTATGCATGCCGGATGACTGCTACCCAAAAATGTGTTTACGTAAACTCAGCAGAATTTATCCAAAGTATGCTAACCACTGGGTGATCGAAATAAAGAACTTATTTGTTGAATGCGACTACATGTCGAACTGGAACGCAACCGGATCCTGACACTTTCAGCGATTAATGTAATAACCTCCAAGTCCAAATATGTTTCAACTCAGAATGACTTAGCCAGATGTATCAATTCATCTTCGTTGATTAGTTACCCATATATTGTTGCTGGCACTCTGTACTCCTATGAGACGTAGTTACAAAATCCATAAATTGGTTTTAATTATAAGAGAACCTACGCGCGATCTCAACTCTTAACTAAATACAATAGCCGCAGCTACTAACTGCTTTACTTTGCACTGCATTACTGACTGCGAAGTACTGGCTGCAAACGATACAGTCACCTTGCAATAGACGATATTATTCCCACTTGGGTCTCTGTATTTAACGCTATCGATGTATCCTCCGTATTTAGCCCTATCAAATGTATGAACAATAATAATAATATATTCTTGTGACGTGGCGAGTTTTTTCAGGGCCTGTCGAAAAGCTCGCCAGCCCCGTCCCCACGTGTGAGAATTTTCCCCCTTACCGGGGGAGGATTGAAAAGGTGGAAATTATTATGTTGCGGGGACGTCCTGACAGTCAACTCTCGCAAAAGTCCCAATATTAACCAAAAAAAAGGTAGGATCGCCACCGGGGATAGGGCCCCGGACCTCAAAAAAATTAAGTTCCAAAATTATCCTGTCACGAGACTCCGCCTCCCGGCAATCCTCACACGTGAAGCGGAATTCCTATTTTTGCCATATTTTGGTCCGTGCAACAGTTCCCAAGCCCGAATCTCCAACCAGGGCCCAAAAATTAACTCTGCACTGAAAATACAAAAAGCTATCATTTATTAAAAAACAATATATCCAACATATTTACAACCAACATTTTCCTAATTTATTAAACCTAATTTCAAACGGGACGTTACGCAAGTCCCAACATTACAAACAATTTCGATTCCTAATCTACGCGAGCGAGACGGAATAGGAGCGCGTTCATGATGGAACTAGCTAAGCATTTTCTGGAAGGGGACCCCAGACGCCACGTGCTGGCGGACTCGACTTCTGGCTGACCGCCGAAATCCCACGAATAACCCACCCAACCGAACCGAAACAAAACCGAATTTTCCCAATAAACCCAATTCCAATATGAAAACCCCAAAACCGTATTTCAAACCGAATAAAAGCAAGTGGTGACCAACGAATTAAAATCCGCCCCTATGCGATCAAAACGCACCCACTGCGCAACCAACGAAGTTCCCAAAACGGATAAAATCAATCCCAACGAATGCCCAAACCTGTCGACGATTCGCGTGACTCGGGGCCCGCACTCCAAAGCTCCTGCGGATCCTGGTCAGCCAAGGAACGAGAGCTCGAACAGGTGGCACTGATGAGCGCTCCTTCCGTCACCTCCGAACGCGTCTTCGGCTCCTGAATCCGAAAAGCTCATGATTTCCTGCTAGCCGGCTCGATTTCCGCGCAATTCCCCGCCAACCGCTCTCCATCCTCCTCCCGCTCGTCACGCGGGCACCTGATAACGAACGCCCACAGCGCAATGGCTTCTAACGAATCCGGCGAGACGGCAGCAACGGCGCTTCCCAGAGCGGGAAAATTTGATCGACCGCAGCTCGGGCCCGATGTGCGTGTTATGATTGCCCTAAACTCGCTACTTAGTCATTGCATAGGGTGGCGAGACCGGAAAACACATCGGTCGCGCTGGGACTTATGAACAGCGACACTCGGGGCCTTGAACCCCCGGCTCATCCTCCGGCAGTGCGGCACGATTCCACGGCAGCGAGACGACCCAAATGGTGGTGATGATGGTACAGCCGTTATTCTCCAAGCCATGTATGGGTCCCCTCATTATAACATTAACATTGGAAATAATTATTCAAATTCATCAGTTGTCAAATCAATAAAAGAACCAAATACGTGTGAATTATTTTATTTATCGAAATTATCGGCCATCCCTAACATCTTTGGTGTCAGAAGTGGGATGTCGCGAAATTCGGACACGTGTACCCGCGATTGACCTAGCGTTATCAAACAAACGCGTAATCGTGTTCGCGAGTACATCAAACGAGGTGAAAAACCCAACAAAAGCAGCAAGATTATGAAATATTGAACGCCACTGCCGAGCAGTACAACGCCACCGAGCTCCGCCGCTGAAACCACTGACGTCAGGATTCCTGGTTGGTAGCCGGTCAACAACGACGCGGAGTCCAGCTGATCTACTTGCCAAACGCCGTCAGCTAAAAAACGCCGCCGCAACACCGCGCCGACCAGCCTACGAGTGGGAGCACCGGCAAACATCCGCGCCGATCAGCCTTAGAGAGCGCCGCCGAGCAACAGCGCTAACCAGCCCACCAGAGAGTGGATCCAAGTAGCCGAACGTCTCCGAGACATA
>JABFPB010002878.1:0-13371 GCA_022817645.1 Ceratoteleas bidentatus | reverse complement strand
CCGCCGCCCCCCCCGGCCGCCGGGCCGCCCCGCCCCCCCCCCCCCCCCCCCGCCCCGCCCCCGCAGCGGTTGGCTGAAAATGGGGGAAAAGTGGGAAGCGTGAGAGGATGAAAAAACGCGAAAATTATGCATAGGAATTTCAATTTCGAGCGACAAGTTTATGTGAAATTCGTTAAAAAGCACTCAGAAAGGGTAATGAGCAGGATCGAATGGGTTCGTTTACCCCTTGCCAAAATTATGCACGCCCGAAGGAGGTCCTGATTTTCGCTGCCGGACTGTCATACTGCGCGACAGACTGTCGAAAAATCGAAGTCGACGCTGAAACCATCGGCAAAAATCGCTCATTTTCCTGCGAGCTGACCCACTTGGCCGCCATTTTCACCTACAGTTAACAAAATTACAGTCCTTCGAATCCCGCTCGACACCTCCTGCACGACCTCGCAGAGCTTGCCATAACTCAGCGACGAGCCATCGCATATTAAAACCATTAACACCAGTTTATCGAGCACAAAATTCTCGAATAAACGCTGTAAAACTGTAGAAAATGTTAACGGTCATCGGAGTTAGGTCTTCTTGAACTTTGGCGCTCAGATCTGCGTTCAGAATAAAAAATTTAAACATTTAAAAAAATTTTTTGAAAAAGTGGTAAGTTTTGTACTTTTTGCTGTAGATAGCTTTAAAACTGAAATCCTTCAATTTGAGTACAAACGCGGCAGTATTTGGAAGAATTCAAATTTCAAGATTTATCAAACTATCGAAAATTCAACTTATTAAAAATACTCTTTACATAGCCATGTTTGTACTCAAATTAACGGAAATACACCTTCTAAACACGATTCCATACATAGAACCATACATACCTTCCTCCAAATTCATTCAGTTTCGAGAAAGATGGGAAAAGCGTCCAGAACTCTCCTTGTCTTATCTTCTCAAGTCCGGTCTTCGGTGAAAAATAAAATTGGGCAAAATGTGCCCCGGCTTGCCTGATAATCATTTCGCGAAATTGAGCCGCACGATAACGGTGCTCAATGTTCGTGGGTGTGACAACGCCGATTAACCGTCGTCGCGTACAAATAAACGCGGCCGAGCGAAATCGCGCAAAAAGTCGCTTGACGTAACGCACCGACAATGCCGATTTTTTGCCCGCAACGGGTTGCAGGTAAAGAGTCGATTTGTGGGCCCCGAGAGATGCGAGGGCCCAGCCTCGCTGCCACTGCTATTATGGCCAATAATTCATTGAGTGACTGCTAGGCTCTCCTCCGAGCGGACGCCAACTGTATACATGACGCTTATACACGCCACCGCCGTATGTGTACCATTTTCAACATAATCATTCTGTCTTATTGACGTCCCCGTGTGAGCGTAAAATTTATATAATGAAGCCAATTGCAATTGATTTATTCATTACATTTTGCTTCTTTTTGTACCATAGGCAGCCTTCATTGCATGTGCTGTAAGACTTGGCCTTTTGCGGGCCCTCAACGACATGGTAAAAGTTCGTTATAACCGCTTCTCAGTTCAAAGCCTGGTAGCCCATAGTCTAATGTGTAACATTACGTAATACATCATACATTAAGAAAAATACTCTTTTCAAGTTTTATATGTATAGTATATAGTATACTATAGCAGGTATACTGACGGTATACATCAGTATACCATACAGTATACCTATTGACCTATCGACAATCAGGTTTCGTTCTTATTCAGCTCAACGAGACGTCCGATCGAAAAATTTGACAGCACGTTGGAATCATCTGGAATTGGGGATGTTACGAATGTACAAGCTGGTTGCAATCGGATAACATTTTCATTGAGAAAACGACTTTGGAGCGCGCCAAAACCGAGCCACTGACATACCGACAATCAGGTATATCATATGGAATACCATATAGTATACTTGTTGTGAACGATTTACTACAATAGGTATACTATACAGTATTCTGTATGATATTCACAAAATTAAATCTTGGAAGGATTTAATTCACTTGGTACCGTAAAATTTCTACAGATTACCAAAATGTACCATACCAGCTAGGAAACATAAGAAACTCTCGCGAAGTAATATTAACTTATTTTTGCTATGTCGCAATTGTGGTGAAATTTATATTGGCGGTCATTGATCCCTTACAGGTTATGTGTCGCAATGTTAAAACCATCATGGCGTGCACCGTGCCCCTGCAGCTGTACTTTTACAAATCTCTAATATTACACAAAAATTCGACACCATGCGTGGCCGCAAACAATGACATACGGCGCCGGCAACAATGCCAATATAAATTGACCGTCGTTCGCAATCCATTCGTAATCCGAGCGCGATAAATGTGACAGAACGCGGGAGTTAACATCGCGGCGAGGTCCGGGCGATTTACATGCCGAGGGAGCGGGACGCAGATAATTGCGGTACGGCCTCGTTTTGCTCGTGGGACGTCGGGGGTGGGGGGGGGGGGGGAAGACCTGAGACGAGATAAGGGTCCGACGATAAGGATTGCGCCCTGCGGGAATTCTCGGGCATTATACGCGGGATCGCACTCACACGCGCGCGCCGGCGGAAGCGGGCGCAAAGTTGCGCTGCGCAACAATGTTGCGCGGAGATTGACGTATACCCGGGCGAATTAGCATAAACTGCTCGCAGGCGCGGGGTTGATGTCTGGACGAAAATATTATGTACCACGAATTCGGCGCTCGCGATTTAACGGACGAGACAGGCCCCACATTAGGTGGGCCCGGTTGCTCCCTCCGCCCCCCGTCGACCCCGGATTCGCGCTCATTCATCCGTTTTCGCGAGCGAAATTATATCCAGTGACGCCGGAGACTGACAAACGGACGAGCATTTAATTGTTTTGGGGGGCCCAAGCCCAAATTAATAAACACGTTCGGGGGACAAAGGATCACGGTATCGGGTCGCGGGGGGACCGGGGGGAGATGAGGGGTTGGCCAAGAGGGAGCACATTGTGGAGGTATGTAGGGATTACTTGCATAAAAATGTTTGGCCAAATAGTATACAGTTTGCCCAAAAGTGCAAAGTAAACAGAAAAAACTTCTGTTATTACTAGAAGAATCATCGAATAATAATAACATGCGTGCAGTTATTTTTCAGGATAAATGACAACTAAAGAAGTCAGTTTAACCAGACTTGATTAAATTAACAAATTTGATAATATACATCTAATTAATATTTGATCTGAGTTGAGGTTAACTACCTTACGCAACCTTGATAAGTCAAAACAAATATTCGGTTGGTAACTCGTGGTCATCATAAAACTAATTTCAAGTTCGGATCTATTTCTTTTCTGTAATGGCAATCTGTGACACTGTATTCATTTTGTAATTAGTCAGACAAATTTTGATTGAATTGCATGTATGAAAACGGCGAAAAGCAAAAGAAATTGTATCTGCGCGAATCGAGTGCAATTTGTGTAAAACAACGCTGCAAATCAAGAGACACGGCAGTGTCTCTGGCGAAATACAAAAAGTACACTGCAGACTCTTATGCGGATAAATGGACATTTTCCGGATGATAAAAAGTGGCTAAAACACCGTAACAAATATAGCTGACTATTCCAATGGATGGTCCGTTGAACGTGGATAAATACTATAAACTTTCAAAATTGGTCCATCCGTTGACGAGATATTAATATCTGAAAATCGATGTTTTTCGTGATTTTGGGAAACGCCTTCTTCTTCTTCTTCTTCTTCTTGTTCAGTGTCCGAATGACGTCATCACGCATCAAACGATAAACTTTCATTCATATGTTGTTACACCAGAGCACTTTCCAATAAAAATCGTGTATAAAGTACTGATTTATATAAGAAAAAAGACACAAGTGCTCTTTAATACCATAACATTTCTAAAAATGATTCTAAACCAAATAAAGTCTGATTAACAATATTTTCAGTTATGTCAACTTGCATCGTGGTTATCGTTACATTAATATAAACCATTTATTTTACTTGTTTCAGCTTGTACGAATTTCTGTCAGTGCACTTTTAGAAATGCAAATGTCAGATTATGTTAATCGGAATCAGATGTTATCAAATTGATTCAGATTAACCAGACCAAAATCAGCTTCAGACAAGAGGAGTAGTTTGAGACTATAAGTGTATTTCGAAAAAAAGGATGATTTTACGTGAAGAATAACAGTTCGAAGATGTCATTTATGGGTCTATACGAATCGAAAGCTACTCCTTCGGAAAAGTTACGCGAGCATTTGATCCAGGTCGTTCCGAAACCATCCACTAAATTGCTTCTCCCAAAAGGCGCAGACAATTCGATATTTCTCCACAGCACAATGATACAAGCTTAAATACCGGTCATTCCATTAATATCCCGTGTCATTTTCGTCGGCTCGCGTATAACACGCGATTTTTATTGCAATCTACTTTATCGGCGGCGATAATTTGTCGTGGAAAAATGCGCGTAGCCTTAAATGCGCACGTTACGGGACAAATTCACGCGCGTCGATAAATTGGCCGGCGGGCTCTCGCGCGCGTTTTTGTTCTCATTTGCGTATGATTCAGGGCCCGTGTTCGTTAAGCGGCGCGTTTTCGGCGGGTTCAGTAGTTTGCATAGAAAATGGCGCGCGTGAAGAATGCGACGGAGGCGCGTACGCGTCGTCGTAAATTTGTCGGCCGGCGCGGCTCGTAAAATGCGAAATGAAGCGCGCAGGCGCGGGCCCGGCCGGCCGAGGAATTTCGAAATTTAAGATTCGAGGCGGCGCGCGCCCCCTGGCCATGCGCCCGGCCTGTCGTCAAACCCGCCCGACGTCCGATTATTATTTGTATTATAACACGATATTATAAGCCCGGCAGAGCACCGCCGCCGTCGTTATACATTTTTTTCGCCGCGCGATAAATGCCCGGTCCCGCATGCGCGCGCACTTTACATGGTAAAACGCGAGTTAAACGGCCGAATATCACGAACTCGGCCATGATAATAAAGTCATGAAACTCGACAAATTTCGGTCCCGGCGTTGGGCGGTCGACATTTTTCCGAAGGGAGACATCTGGCAAGATATTCCAGAGGTGGAGAGTGTGACATCTATTGAGGGTTTCGAGAAATGCCGATAATCTTCAAGTTTTCCTTGCTGGTCACCTTCTGGGGTGTCTTGGATGCAGACGCGCCATTTGTTGATAACTGTAGGAGAAGATGAAGTTTGATCGTTGCTTTTGAGGTTTCTAATTTTGTTTATTAGGTTTATTAGGTTATCTCGTCGAAAACTCCTAGTTGTACTACTTGTACTTTTGTCCGCTTTGTCATCTATTGAAGGTTTCAAGGGATGGATGAATGAGGGATGTTGGTCAGTAACCTTCAAGTTACCTTTGAAGGTCATATCTGCATGTAACCCTAGAGATATTTGTCTTGGATGAGACTGGAGGTGCTGCGTCACCCGTTGACAATTATAAAGATCTCCAGATGAAGTTTGATCGTTATTTTCCAGGTTTTACATTTAGCTTGTCTCGTCGATCACTAATCCTACTTCCACTGGTTTCACCGTGATTTTCTTACATTCTTCCTTTTTCATTCCTTCCACTTTCTACCAGTTTTTCCGGTATCCTACATCTACATAATGACCCAGATAAGAGATCAGGCCCCACGACATCTCGCGACACTTTTTCAAACCTTCGTTCGATTTTCCAAGACCGAACGAAACCAAAAAGACTAACCTTAAACCACTAAGCAAAAAGCAGCCCTGATTTCTCGTATCGCGTTCTTCCCACGTAACAAACGCCACGTGACGCGACGACCTATTTTTACCCTGAGGCGACCCTGGGAACCTTGTCTTCAAATCGACGTCCGCGACGTCTCTTGGAATCCGTGGAAAATGCAAGTGACCCTGTTTGGTTCCGGTTCACCGATCGCCGTGAAAACGCGCAAAAAGCCACCCGACCGTGTTACCGTCGCGTTAACCTGCTCCCGACGAAAAACCCGAGCTTGACCAGTCGCTCGTACAAATCGCCAATTTGCTTTAATTGATCGCCGCGGGTCTCATTAGATTACCTAATTTGACGATTGACCAATCAACCGGCTATTTCCGACAATCTAATCTCTCATTTTTGAAATGACATTTTCATAACAAGCTGTAACTAGATGTTTTGATTTTTAAATGCAGTTTAGACATTGTTTGTAAACAAAGCACTGTTTTGACATATTTTACATGTTGTTTGCTTGCAAATAACGCAGTATCTTTGCTGCTTGTAAACTTGTGTTTACAAGCAGCAATGTACACATTAGTTTGATTACAAACAAATCTTATTTAGATAGCATTTTTGTTTACGAACAAACCTTGTTCAGGTACTGTTTGTTTACAAAATCACCTTTGTTTAGACTAAATTCATTTATAAGGAAACTGTGTACATTTTATTTATATTGTGATTTTTTAATTTAGCTGCACCTACATTTAGTACCACCCTAGTTCCGTTGTTGGCACTTCCGCGTTTGATGCACCATCGGCTGACTTCATGTTCGGCGACGTTGATTATGTTCTCTCTGCTTGTGGCTATGCTTCGGCCGTGACAAGTTTTGTTGTACACGCTGCGTGATTGTTAATCCATGCCCATCGTTATATATATTGTCGGTTTGGAGTGTAAAGGAGTTTCGTGCAGATTATTAAATAATATGTTATTTGTTACAAGTTGTGTTTATTGACTCATGTTTCCTCACTGCTGAATGATCTCAGTGAATGCATAACCTCCAAATGTTGAACAATTCATTTGCAAGCAAGTTGTCTTCTGCATCTTCTTTTTGAATGCAATTCAGATGTATTGCTCCCAACAAGGCTCCCAAAATGAGTAAATTCGGCAATTTTGATGAATCGCGTCACGATCCGCGAACGAGACTTCCTCGGCGGAACGTGCCAATAAATTTGGTAATTTGAAGACAAAGCGCGCGAATAAATAAAGGGAAGCGGCGATTTATGCGTGGCATTAATCAGCCGTGAAATATTGAAAGTTGCGGTGGGGCCCATTTTTTTTCTCGCTCATAATGATATGCCGCGCGCGCGAAATGACGCAGTGCTACCCATACGTGACAAGCTTCCACGGGACGGCGATTAATCGCTTTTCGCTCTCCCGGGCGAAACGCGAAAAAGGGAGCCTGCATTTTGCGCGACAAAGCCATCGTTCCTTTTCTTCCGCCGGCCCCCTCCCACTTTTTCATTTTGCGCCGGTACAAGAGCGCGCTGTCGCGAGCGCGATGATTAATTGGGACGCGTGGCCAACTTCTCGGGAGGCTCAGGGAAAAGGAAAGAAAAAAATGCGGCAGAGTAAGAGGGGGGCGAGGTTTTTACCGTTCGGCAAATGATCGTGGCTTTCGGGAGGATTGAGTGGTTTTCCCACAGCGAAATCGAACGGCGTGAGTTAGAATGGCGGACGAAAAATTTACGTAAAAAGCCGGGGCCAATAAATCCTGCGACGCCAAAGTATCGGGTTACACGTAACCCTGACTTATTAATGCGTCGATATTTCTGGAGGAGGTAAATTGAATTACCGCTGTGCGTTAATTATTTTTGCGCCATTCATATTCGTCATCGGACGGGCGCAAAAAAGGAACGACGATTAGGACTCGATCGGACGGGTCGAGCGCGAGCGAGACGCGGCGCGCTTTCCGGCGACCCGCGCATTTAATTAATTTGTCGTGGTGCGTGAAAAAATGTGTAGTATCGGATTTCAGGATGCGGTCAAGCTGCGACGTAATGTATGCGCGATTTGATAAAGAATTGCAAATGAAGCACAGTACCTTACATAATGTTAGACGAGAGGGAGGGAGGAGCGTGACTTTGACTGTTGGAAGGCGAAGTGCTAGCGGTAGAGAAAGTGAATGGGGATCGTGGACTATGAATTGGGTGGATCTCACAGAAAGTTTTTGGAGATAATAAAAAAAAATAATTTCGCCAATTTGACTCGAAATTAAATTAAAATACTCTTCGTAAGTCAAAAAATTAGTAGAAACAAAGTAAAAGTCGATTTTTAGTCTGACATTTTATTTCGACTTTATGCGATCCTGCCAGGATTTGTCCTTGTTTTCACTCGGAATACTTTTCTCGCTTGCAAAGTTTGTTCTTGAAACAACTATTTTTTTCATAATTAAAAATCTAAATATTGACTCCTTTCATTTTTTGCCAAAAATGAAAACCTAATTTTTGTCGCTCAAAAATGATAAGGTACATTAGGGCCAGGGCGTAACATCACTTTCGATGTTATGCCCAACCATTGTAAAACCTCTCTTTTTCGGCACTTTTTCAAAATTCCAAAAAGCATTTAAACTTGTTCTCTCCCAACCAAAAACCCTATCGTTTTTCGTCCAGCGCGACATTCCGGTTCTCTTTCCCAGGCAATTGGGCCGCAGCCAAATTTATCACTAATAATAGGCGAAAAAGGATTGCGCAAAAAATGTTCGCCACGGGTCGCACAATGGCCGCGCATAATCCGAGCGGATCAGCGGGCTTTGAATAGCGCGCCATCTGCGATTTCGAAAACGCCTTCACACCCGATACGCGCGAACCCGAGGTGGGAAATAAAAGGCACACTGGCCATTGTTGTGGGCGCTCTTTCAGCGCTCAAAGCGAAGCCATCACAAGTGACCCCGAAGGAACCATCGGCCCGAGAAAAGAATGAGCCTCGGTCGCGCTCGAAGATAACCCAACACCGTCCCCGACACGATCGTTATGCCGCGCTTTTGTCCCCGCGCGCCAATGGATTGACCGCACCCCCTGCCCCCCGTCCCGCGCAATTCCCAGATTAGTATTCAGCGGTTTTGACACCGGCTTCCCGACGTTCCGGCTTTGTTCCCAAATATTCCAATTACTCGTGCGCGTCATTCCAATTCCGTCCCTAAGCTGACTTCATTATTCCCTAACCATCCATTATGGCGACTTTGCGACCAGTTTCGTTACGGTTGTCTTCGGGAACCATTTCAATTTGTCTAGCAATTTTGGAGTTTGAAGCAAAAGAGACCTTTCGTGATAATAGAGAACTGGATTTGAAGGAAACAAATGGATTATCAAATGGATTTCAATTTGTCTGGCAATTTTGGAAATACAAGGTTTGGGAATTCAAAAACCCGAATTCATTTAACAATTTTCATTGCAGTAAGCGAATCAAAATTCTGTAGAAGGAATAATTGTTTTAGATGTCTGTGTAAGGGAAAGAGGTAGGACTCAGGGAGGGAGAAGGTTTGGAGGTTAAGTTTGATGATGGCTGGTTTCCATTGCTGCGCAATAGCAGTTTGCGATCGTTTCGCGGCAATAGAGGCGAATGATTTGGAGAATTGACAATGGGGCCGTGCAATTGGCGTGATGGCTCGGGCGATTGACTCGCGCGACTTTCTTTTGAGCGGCGCTCGGTGGTGCGCGGTAGCGAGGATGACGGTGACTTTCACGACGGCACACGCGAGTCGTGACTTCGACGCGTGTATCGGCAGCACGCTTAACCAATGCGGCATCTCGCTGTTTTACTTTCAAACAAATGGCATTTGTCTAACCAAATAATTTTGCGATTAGTTATTTGGTGATATCCTACATTCAGAAGCCAAAGGGTCAGATGTTCGATGTTTGAACGCCAAAAGTTTAGGCGCCATGACGAGATGCTTAATATTTGGACGCCATATTTGGACTTCCAATGTTTGGGGGCCTCGTTGGGCGCCATACATTTGAACATCGCAATAAGAGAACGACCTTTTCGGCGCCAAAATAATACTAGAACCAACCTATTTCCGTCGCACGTTGGGCGCCATTTTCAACCAATTTTCAGCCTTCAAATCCCATGGGAAAAAGGCAACAAAATCCGTCCACAAATGATGCAACTCAATAATCCCCCTCCCCCCGGAGCGGCGCGCGACTTTGATTTCGCCCGGCCATTCAGCGCTCTATTAATGACTCGATTCTCTACGCCCCCACCTCCTCTCTACCCACCGGCGCTCCCCCCCCCCCCCGAAGTGCATTCCCCCGTTCAATTTGACTTCGCCCGACTTTTTGTCCTCTCAAATCCTTCTCCGCAATATTTATTATCGAACCGTGCCCCCCGTTCCCTTCTTATCCCCGCAAAAACTCCCCCCCCCCCCGCCGTAATCCGCACAAACGCGCGTCCGGCGCATTTTTGCCCGAGGAACGCGCGGCTAGATCCTTACCTTTGTGCGCGCGGCGCTCGCACAATACATCAGCCCGAGATATCGCGCGTTCATGCCCGTACGCCTACGTCAGGGAGCCTTGATCCTCGTTAATCGTGCGCGGCGATTGCTTTCGGGAGAGAAACGATCGTTCCATGTTGCGTAGATATCCGACGGAATGCCTGATGCGCCGATACCGCGCCGGGTATTATGGATTGCGCGACCAAATAAAGGGGGAGGGGGGTTAGAGGGAGGGAGTCGTTAGGGGCATTTAATTAAGCTGAGGGATGAGGTGCGAACGGACAGAGGTCCTCCCATCTGGACCACCTGCTTCTTTGGACTTTTTGGTCGCCTTGAATCTCGTTCTATTTTTATTCTACTTTTAGTTTTTATTTTGAGGTGTTTCCGTTGGGTTTTCACGACGAGCTGGGATTCACGACGCTCCAGGCGACGAGCGATTTTCGCTGGAGTGGAGGTAGCGCGATTACCGCCGGCCGACCTGGAAAGCCAATTTTCTGTTCCAGTTTGACGCGTTCCGGAAAAGGGGGATGGCTTTTTTCTGGTTGCATGATGAGTGGAATAATGGTTCCAGGGAGTCAAATCGCGTAATGGGGTTCTTTAATCTAATGGTTGGAGTAAGTGTTGGTAATGTTTTATTTCATTTGAACGTCTCAATGGTCTGTTTGGGAAGTCTAGAGCTTCCGATAATGGTAGTGATTGCGATAAGGTCGTCGATTACGGCATTTCTAATGATTTCCCTGAATGATGATTCCACGCATACTAACGATTCTGAGAATTGCATTGATATATTAAATATTCTGAATTCCAATATTCCATCTGGATAACCTTGATATCTAATTCTACAAAATCTCAACAATCTGGTTGCAGTCGTCGCTATTTCTCTGAAATCAACGGAATCGTCATTCTACTTTCACTTCCTTCCAATCGTTACCATCTCTCGTTCAATCATCCTCATTTCTACCACTCTCAACATTTCCCAGATCCTCACAAATAGCCATATTTATCGAAATCCAAACCCCGAAATTCATTTTACTCGTCGAACCCGAACTGTCAGCGACCTCTCCCTGACTGCCTTCCAGTTGGCGTTGACGTAACGTCGATACAGCACATATTTTTCCAAGTCATAGACTTGGCCGCTGATCCTATCAGCACAACAATGATATACGCTTTATTAACGGTCATTAAAGTGTTGTGCAGCGCCGTTTAGTATCCTATTCCGCCGCGCCACGCGCTGATGGAATGTCCCCTTCCAGTCCCCCCGTTTTGGCCACCCCCTCCCTTACCGTCCTTTCCAATCTCGCGCCAGGCCGATCCGGCAAACGCGAAACGCGCCGCGAAATTTGGTCCCGATAAGGCCACCCCGGTCGCGTAATTTACAGTTCGTTACACGTGTGCTCGCGCGCTAATTACCGTGCAGCGCCGGTCGCGCTATCGCGCGCAGTTTGCCGCGACAATAAACACGATAACGCGTGCTGCGCATGAATGGCACCGTTTCGGTGAAATAAGGCACCGTTAAGGCCACGTTCATTCACCGATGTTGCTGGGCACATTGTTGGGAAAGGGTGGGGGGATTCAAGTGATACTGGGTTCGGGAAAGACTGGGTTGGAGGTTAGTGGGAATGGGTTTCGATCTAGGATTAGGTCTGTATAATTAAAATGTATTAGAGCGTACTGAATTAACTCCAGAATACTTCAGTACATTCTAATCTTCCAGAATAGTTTTCGATTTTTGACATGCTAAAAAGGAAAAAAGCCGTTTTTTCGGTAATTGCGCCGCGACAATGTTACCAATTTTGACAAAATGATGCCCGGGATACGCCTGACCTGTGATAAGAGTTTCGTCGAAATCGTGCGATTCAGAGAAAAACTATTTTTGAAAATTCTCATTTTTGACATGCTAAAAAGGGAAAAAGCCGTTTTTTTCTTTTTAGCATGCAATTGCACCACAACAACGTTACTGAGTTGGCTGTAACTTTGACAAAATGATGCCCGTGAATCTGCCGATCTGTGGTCAAAGTTTTGACGATATTGTGCGCACCGTTTCGTTTAATTATATCGAGATTGAGGGTAAACTTGTTATTAAAATCAGCTCGATAGTCGAATTTTCAACCAAACCTTGCAAAACTGACTTCCCGAATTTCCACAACCCTTTCAAAATCGACATCCGCACCTCTCTCCCAATTCACCAACCCATTCTAGAATCTAATCTACTCCATCTTTAAACCAGATCATAACCCAAATTGTCGATTTTCCAAAAATTTTCCTCGCCAAGTCAATGGCCGGCCGATCGACCGAGGGATAGGAATTGTTGTTGAGAATTTCTCGAGTCGAGTTGTTGCGCGGCCAGCGAGCCACGTAAGGCCTACGGCTAGCATGCAGGAAACCAGAATGCCTCGGCTCGCGGACCGACTGGGCTCGGGCTCCGAGGGACGAGGACGGAGCGAGCCGGGTCTCAAGCTGCGAGGCTGAATTCCACGCGTTGATATTGCTTTGGCGCGCGGACGGAGGATGGCAGAGGGAGGGGGGCAGGGAGAGACACCGTCTATGCCGAATGATGGCTACGAGCTACGTGCAAGCGCGAACGCATGATTTACGCCGCGCATTTCGTTAGCATATTGTTGCCGGCACCCAGACGCCTATCGCAGCGCCGCCTAACCAATTTCCAAAAAACTTACGGTACTCTAACCATTGTTTCCCATTTTGAAACGATTCGTCTACGACAGACTCAGGAACTCTATTAAGTTACTCGTCGACTCCTTGTAAGTTGTTGGATGTTAAAGACCAGTAGATCGACATACGGAATGACTCCTCACAAGTTGACACGAGATTCCTACGACTTCCAAGCGGGGTTCGAGTACTCGCAGGTTCCCCCCTCTCTCTCGAATATTTATCAATGGTCCGAGTCGGTGGTCGGACTCTTGCCGACTCATCCCCGGTACTCGAGGAGGTTCCTCTCGAGTCGTATCCACTCCTAGATCTTGGCCGGCCGGCTACCACACGCCGTACCCAAGGCCTCATCAACGTAACTATACACGTCGCACTTGTCTCGGGCCGCGTTCAAAGCCCCGGAGTGGCGCATTCCGTCGATTGTTTGACGCCTCGGACGTCCATTTGTTTGCATCGACCGAGTCATTCATTAAACGATGACGAGCGCTCGCAGTCACCGCGGATTAATTAGAAATCGTCGACGCCAAAGCGCGAGATTGGGGGGGGGGGGGAGGAGACGACCAGGGGACCGGGGAGGGGAC
>JABFPB010002877.1:0-18695 GCA_022817645.1 Ceratoteleas bidentatus | reverse complement strand
AGGAGACGTCTCAGTGAAAAATGGGCAAAATTGATGAAAAAATAAAAAATTACTCACCTTTTTTTGTTGATAAATATAAAAAATCTGTCTTTACAATTTGTTCTACTTGTTCTTCCGAACATTTCTAAAAAAATTAGAGCAAAATCCACTGAGACTTGCGGTACACGGCTCTTGTCAAACCGTAGCCTATTGCTTAATAGCTATTAACAAATAACAATTCATTATTTTGGTATTTTTTATACATGATCTTGATTACGTTCACTAAGAGAAATACGATGCAAAAAGAATTATAAAAATCGATCTATATTGACGATTTTAGCATTTTCATTTTCCTTAAAAAAGGAAATTCATTTACGACGATTTCTATTGTCTTTAATTTGTATATTCTTAATATTTCAAGCATACTCTAACAATATCCTCTATTATTATGATTAATAAAACAGATATGAATATCTTCAATCTAAATTTTACATTTATCAACGATTAAAACATAATTTTCTTAAGAAACAAAAATTATATTGGAAGAAGAAAATTAAAGAGTACAAACCAAGTTTTTTCAATGGCAATAGAAAAAATCTCAAATCTTTTTTAAAAATGGCAATAGAATCCATGTTGTTTTGCATTACCTTTTTCCTCTTTCTCGTTTTTTGCAGAGTGTTCATACATTTGTTACATTGTACTAATCTTGATCCCAATTACATTTGCAGACTGTTTCAACCATGGTCAACGTTACTGCGAAACTGGAAAATTTTAGCAGTGACGCATCCTGGTTATGTGGCCTTTCTGACCTACGACGAAGTGAAGGCACGCCTGCAAAAATACTGCATCGCCAAACCAGGAAGTTACGTCTTTCGATTAAGTTGTACTAGGTTAGGACAGTGGGCCATTGGTTATGTGACTTCAGACGGCGATATTCTGCAAACAATTCCACATAATAAAAGTCTGTGCCAGGCGCTCCTTGATGGATACCGGGAAGGCTTGTAAGTGGACTTAATTTTTGCACAATTTTTATTCAATGCCAACCCTAATAATGCAGAATATTTTTAATTTGCAGAATTTTAGCAATATAGACAAAAAATGTTTGATAAATGTATTGAATATACGTTAGTTATATATTTAACAGTTAGGAAATACTGTGTAAACATGTTTAATATTTGGGGAATCTTTAAATTTATCGTAATAACATTCAGTAAAAGTTTGAACAATTCAAATTAAACACCCATATCAAACTTGGCGTTAACAGATTCCGCAACAATATACAAACTTGAGTACTTACAGTTAGAAACAATCTAAGCTGCTGAAATGTCTGGACAGTTAAGCTATTGTTAATCTTACATAGCGAATTATAATAAAAGAAAATATTTCGTAGATATTATTTCATTTCATAAATATTATGTCCTATTAGGGAAAATGCAAAAAATAAAATATGCATTAATGATTTACACAATTTCTTTGGCAGCTATTTATATCCGGATGGCAGAAATGTGAACCCAGACTTAACCTGGGCTGTGCAGCCAACGCCAGAGGAACACATCAAAGTCACTGCGGAACAATACGAATTATATTGTGAAATGGGCAGTACGTTCCAATTGTGCAAAATTTGCGCGGAACACGACAAAGATGTGAGGATAGAACCTTGTGGACACTTGTTGTGTACACCATGTTTAACAGCTTGGCAGGTAACCACTGCATTTTTTATTTTTACATAATCTAATGTCTCTCTTGATCAATTTTAAGGTGGTCGACGACCAGAAAATGTATGCAGGTTCTTTATTTTTGGATTAAGAAAAAATTGTATTCATCTTCCCTCGTAAAAAAATCTATTCTCTCTGAATAAATCGTATTAAAATTAGAATCAGATCTAATATTCTCTTAAATATTATTGGACTAGATGGAAAAAAGTAATTCCCATTGGTCAACTGCAATTATCAGTCACACGAGGACATTAATAATTCTTTCATATTAATAATTCTTTCATATTATCCGAATTGAATAAACTGTAATAGTTACATAGGTATGATTAAATCCTTTATATTTGTCAAACGTATCGAGTAGATGATTTTAACGAGGATTAGCATTTGGTGTTTAGAAGGCTTTGAAGTTTAATTGCAGTTTTTGTAATGCTACTCTGAACAGTCGCTAATGGTTTGTTTGAACTAAACAGGACTCCGAAGGTCAGGGATGTCCTTTCTGCCGGGCTGAAATCAAAGGGACCGAACAAATAGTCGTCGACCCGTTCGATCCACGCAGGACGCACCGACCTGGCGCGCAATCCGCGTCGGCCAGTAACGCGTCCACGCCTACCCGGGATCTCGATCCCGACACCGAGGTATCCGACTAGGACTAACAGTTGTTTGTCACAAGCCTTCTTTTTGTATTTATTTCTCCATTATTTTTCTATTCTTACGTTTACCTCCTTTTTACTGTTTGTATACAAATTGTGCCCCGTGTTTACCATGATTACGATTTTCCCTGCTGTGTGTCTCGTTTGGAATAATGCTACTTATACACACGTCACTTCATATCACACCTGCAAACTCCGTGAAGCAATTGCGTATATCACGTGTGACCCGATTTTCTGTACAATTAAAATTTTTACACAGAACATTTTGAAATGTTCTGTGAACGTTTACAAGGTTTAAAGAATATTTTTAAATTGGACCAAATATTCGAAAATGGATTCACCTAGGTTTCACAAGTCCTTTCCTATACACTTCGCACCTAATCGAGTTCACTTAGCGTGTTTCATGTGATATTCACAATTTAATCTTGGCCAATTGTAATATATGACGATTCTGTCTTGAAACCGAAAGGTTTCAAGGGAATGAAATCCGAATGACCGAGTTTACGAGAAAGTGAGTCCATGTGTATTTGTTACTTGAGTATTAATAGTTTGAATTAGAGCAACGATACACTCGAATATCGTTTCACGCAACGTTCACTTCTCAAATCATTTTCAAATCTCAAAATCATACATTCGTCACAATTTTCGTCTTTTGATAGGAAACATTGAAATAAAAGATTTGACGTTAAAGCTCCGACCTCATTGGTGGAACCGCGCGAAACGAAATTCGAGTCTATTCGATAATTTATTTGCTTTGACGTCTCGTGTTCGTCGTCGTAGTAGAGCCGTTTTGATTGTTGACCTAAGTTTACGTTCGGTTTCGCCCTGAGACTGCCACTGAAATCAAGACCAACGGTGGATGCAATGGCACCAAAAAGTTGTCGGAAGAAAGTCCCCAGCAGTTTCACCCACTGCCATACTACATTAATTCTATATTACGCTCCGTGTAGGATTTCGCAGCTAACAGCGCACTTTGCATGTCACTTACAATGGGAGCCATAGCCGAAGACTAATTCCGCGATTATGATTTAATATTGGCGAACGAGTCACAGTCATCGTTCTCGTTCCAATGTTACGTTGAATCATTCAGTTGTTTTCGATTCAAGTTTTTTTTCTTGGGCATTCTCTGATAGCCGGTTTTATGTGAATATTGTGTTAGAAGGATTGTTCGTTAAGATTTATTTTTGTAAATAATAATCAATGAAAAATGATTCAATTGTGAACTTTTAAAATTGATGAAAAAAAGGGACATGCAATCCAAATGGCTAAAATAACTATTATTTTATTTCCGGTTTTCGGTCTTTTTATTTGAAATTTTTATTGTTCATATATTCACAATAAACAAATTGTGCAGACATAATATTAAAACAATTTTTTTATTAGTATCGTATATTTATTGCAACATAATATAAAAAAAGGTTTCAAGTAGGTTTTTGAAATTTCAATTACATCACATGAAAGAGAGCAGTTAAACGTTTCTAAATATGCACTACAATGTTCTTATAATTTTTTGGATTTTTTGTTCAATTTTGGATTGCATGTCCCCTTAATAGATTTATATTGTTTTATAAATGTTAATTTGGACTTGTATTTAACGATAATCACAAATTTGACAGTCATATCAAGAACCAGTCAAAAAAGGTCTATCTATTTGTGTTATATTACCCTTCATTTATTACCCTTAATATATGAACTGGAAACCAATATATTAACACGTAATTGTGTCGAAAAAGTGTGACGTAGCTTACAAGGTGATATACGTAACAAACTCTAAATTTAATATCCCAGTTTATTACGTCATTGGCAATAAGTTCAGTACATCGATTAGCTTCAGTTAAGGTTACATCATGGAAAATTAATATATAATTTTCGGGATTCTGCTTATAGCTGCATAGAAGCTTTCATTTCATTTCATTTAATTCATTTGAATAATAATAATGTCTGCAATATTGTACGTATCGCGTAAACGCTAGCGATCGTAAATAGCAGAATTTTCAGGGAAGTCCTCTTTTTCTCTAAGCTCAACTAATTATATTGCCACTGTTTTGGATAAATCCGACTTACATCATGGTTCTGCTGAGCCTTTACATTTGGAAACCAGTTTCGATAACGACACAAACGAATCTCGTCGTGAATAGTCTCCGTACTTTAATCTTCCGTTGAAAGGTGATCTTAGTACGTCAGACATTCATTGCAATAAGAGATCTTCAGACTTCACAAACTGGGTACAAAGTACTATCTAAATGAATAACATAAATTAAAAAATGTCAAATTTGAGGTCATGAAATACGACTAACTACTGTTGGACGACAGTAAATTATGCCAAAAAAAGGTCTGATAAGAAAAGATTATGCAAATTCCATCACGCTTAAAAAGTCGTAAGTGGTAAAGATAATGTAGATTTTGCAACACCTAAAAAAATCATTAGTTATAAAAATAACGTAAATGCCACCAAAAGATGGAAAGATGTTACATTATAATTCCGCTTCAGATGAGTAATTTTGGTTTAATTAGGTCAATTTATGGTTCTGTGGAAAATGGTTGTAATCAATCTGGCGATCCTATAAAAATTGGTATTTCTTGAATTTAGTGAAGAGTTCGTGAAGGATTAATGTTCAAAAAATTGTTTAAATGTTTCAATATGTATTTAATACTTCCTTTTCAACAAGGTTGATTAGCGCACAGAGTTTAGTCTGTTTAAGTGAAAAGGAAAATATGATGCATACTGCTTCTTTAAGAAAATAAGGTGAATATTGCATCTTTAGTCATCATTTGGCAAAAAGATAGGGGAATCATCTTTTGGTGGACTTTACATTATCTTTACCACTAATGAGTTTCGAAGCGAAATTTACACGATCCTTTCATTAAAATTAATAATGGTTATTATCAATTCGATGAAATTTACATTCAACCCAAGAGCTTTTTGCCAGGGCAAAATTATTAACTTTTGAATTGGCTATCAGGGTCATATGGGGCGATAATGTACGTTTATTTTATTTTGAACATCACGCGAACACTGAAGAGAATAAAGACGTCTGTTAGGTTTATATGAATTTGACTGCAACTCGCAATCGAGGAATACTTTCATTTAGTACATTTGTCAACCACTTTCGTCGAACTGAAACTAGATATGTTTATGTTCCTCGTTATCATGATTGCAACAGTGTTTTCGTACCACTTTACATGGATCGAATCAACACGTTTTGTATACGTATTGATTCTAAGTTTTGTATACAGTTAACTTAGATCTCTTAAACATGTTTCGCATGTAGAAACGTTTGGATGTTTGCGGCAACAAATGAAGGTGATTCCTCGCTTGATATCGATTCGTTCAAAGCGCCAAACATCTGCATTATTACATTTTACAGTTGTATAGTTGATTTTGTAAATACGATTTATATTTCTTATAAGCATTTAATATTAAACTATTAAACAATACAGCGAAAAGACAAATGCCTGTATATTTATTTTACGAGGAAGTTAGAGCGTGAGAGAAACTATTGGAAGAAAATTAGAATCGTAGCATTGTTGCTTTTCATCGTGATCGTAACACATTAAAGTATAATTATATTTCGAGATTGCATCGTGATCGTAAAGTATAAGGATAAAAGTGTCTTATGGGAAATTCTGCGTAATTATTTATAATTCGAGTAAATCGTGATTGATCGGACATGTGTAAGAAGTGTACACATACGTGGAATGGATATTGTTATTACTGTGAATATTCTTTATTTTTGTTAACCCACTCTCTAAATTTCAAGAAGTGAAAAGATGTCCACTTATTGAAATAAATTTATATACCCTTAAAGTAAGTGAATATTCACTTACTTTAAGGGTATTAAGGGCTTATTTTTTTAAAGTGAACGATTTTTCACATAGAATAAGTGAACGTTCATTTATTGAAATTTAGAAAGCATTGTTTTCAAATATCAGTAGCACAATTGAATATTTTTAGAATTGCAATTTTAGTATAATTACCTACGTTTCAAATGTGCATTATTTTGTTGAATTTGGACCTTTTCCGATGGCCAAGCCAGGGAAAAACAGCTTTTATGTGTGCAAATTGTAATGTTGCTTGTTAGTTTTCTTTTACTGAGTTATTTATTCCACATATGTATACACAGTGAGAATGTGTACAAAAAGAAAAAGAAGTCAATTGGCGCATCATTTCAGTTTTTCAATAATACAGTGATTGCCTGATTGGCTGTTTTCTGTTTACACTTACTACCTTCATTGTGGAAAGTAAATGTTAGTATTGCATGTTTTCTCAACGCAAAAAGTTTATTGAGCAGTTTTTATTTTGATGTTTTCGAAGGGACTCTGGAACTGAAATGCAAAAAGCTTTAAAACATTAATGGAATGAGAGAATTGAGCTCAAACGAGTAGTGAAGTTTGAATCAGAAAGACAGTCACTTTGGCAACATGTCTCAAAAAAATTGTATGATTAAGGAACACAAAACGGAACTAAAAGCCACGCCGAATGCGCGCAAATAAATCTGATTCGACAGTTGCTTTTGATTTGTTTTTAAACGTTGACGTTTGCTCATGCATTATGCATGATTAGGTATTAACTGGATATTTGAGGTTGCCATTTATTGCACGTGAGGTCAATTGGCGGCAAATGAGGTGTGCTTTGCAATTGTTCACTACCGATGCTTGGCTGTTTGGGACGATTCTTTTATTATATTTTATTGTCATTATTATTACCATTACTATAACCCTTATAACTACCATATTACTACTATGATTACCATTATCATTACGGTTATTATAATACGAGTATCCTTACTATTATTAATTAATCTTACGATTATTACGATAACGATTACTATACACTTAAATATAAGTGACTGAACGTCTCTTAGATAGGAATCTAAGATGAGAAGCTAACTGTACATATCACATTTGTTATTGATTTAAGTGCAATATACGTTATGAGGAGACAGAGAGGCATTTCAATGGTCCTGTTTTATTTGTGCATCAAACGGCATGGCTTTTAAGATTGTTCATCGTGCATTTTAGTTAAATTTAGCAAGCAAGATAGTCTACGTTTTTCTACTCATTGTAAAACACTTGACACCCGAAAACGAAGAACGATTGAAAGAGAAAGACTTCCTCAATAAAAACAGTACATTACAACACCGAGACTTATGTTGACTTTGCACTTCCATGACCACAGCGCCCCTTCCCCTGCGTCGACGATTCTTTGATTTTTGCTCGCTTGGTTCTCAAAATTGCCACGTGGCCCGTTGTTATTATTGTTGTCCGGTGAGTTGGACAACTATTGTCTCGTTGTTCGCATGAGCAGTTGGTTGGTTTCATTTTGTATTCATTTTTGTTCAATATGCGTGTGTTTTATCGAACAAACGCTCTGCCCGCTGCATGCCACGACTAATGACCGGGTCGACCAGGTAAGTGACCCTCGCATTCTGGCTCCTACTGACTGCGCTTGGGCTGTATAAATGTCGCTAGTGGACTCACCAAGTCTTACGAGAATGCTACATATCTATCTATATCTGTAAGGGAAGACCGTTTACAAAGACCTTTCCTATTTGAAAACGATCACAGCGCCATCTTTACATGTATCACCACCTTGCGGCAACTTTTGAATTTTGTAGGGAAGGATAGGTTCAAAGTAGGATGAAACTGGTAGCTGTGTGCTTTTTGTAGGTCTTTTTAAGCGGTCCCCTCGCAATCTAAGTTGACATATATTCTGGCATAACGATGTTGTCTGATTTTGAGATACAGTCCAAGTAAATAATGTACACACTGACGCCGAAGCTGCCCGAGTAATTATCGAAACGATGTGATGTTGATGTCAATGTTGTAGGTAATTATGGAATTAATCAATGGCAATTGTGGTTCGTTGTCTAATGATACAGATGACGAAGAAGATTCTAGTCCGGCAAACTCTCCGATAACCACGCGCAAATTAGTGCCAAGTCCGCCGCTTCCTCCGCGACGTTCCTCGCCGACCCCGGCATCCAGCAGTCACGCCAGAAACGGCCGTCACCTTACCGTGCCCAAAGACAATGCCCCTCCCCCACCTCCTCCTCCACCGCCTCCCCCGCCGTCGGCGGTCACGGTCATCCTGACTTCCAATGATAATCATCATAACAGTAAAGGTGATTGTTACTTTACCTTTATCGTATAATGTTTTGTTGCTTCTGTCAAAAATCATCTTTTTGTTTTGTGTGTTGCAATGTTGTGAATACTCCTAAAATATACCTGTGATATCAGTAAACAGACAGAATATTCTGATATTCCTAGAATATCAGTCACAGACAATATTACTGCAGTACTCTTGGAATATTAAGGTGATGTCGAAAGTCTGCTGCAACGGAGTTAGTGTCTTTTTTAATAAAACAATAATAACACTTTTTTTAAATCGATCGTAGCGAGATTCTGTACTTATGGAAGTTCAGCGCATTTTGGAAACTACGATTTTTACCATATCGAAAACTAGTTTATTTTTTATGGTTTCGATCGCTGAATTTGAGATTAATTGTTCATTCTGTCGTATTTTAAGAAATATGTAATGTCGGTAATAACGCTTTCGGCACGGCCTTAACAGTAGGAAATAATATTTTGAGAATACACCCGGAATATCATAATGTTTGGTGATTAGAGTTTCATGTCACAAAAAGGATCAAATAATACTGTACCGTTACACTTTCGTTTCTTATTCGGATCGCCGGTTCAGCGAAAAGAGAACATTCGTTCGCACATAAAACGAATATATCGAAGTCAAAATAGAAAATACATAAAACCGGTACGATCAAATTATCAACCGAAGGTGAATAGAGCGCGCAATTTGAAAAAAGGAAAGGTCGGAAAATGATTAAACTCAACAATAGTCTAGGACCATTCAATAACATTCCTAACTGGTAGATCAATGACTAAAAGATATCCCTTTCTTCGTCACCCACACTCTTAAAAATATTTATTTTCAGCCAAAATTGTCACAGCTTTCGCATTAGGTTCATTGAATCGAGCAAATAAAGTTTTGAATCAAAGCAGTCAAAACTGCACTCAAACATTATGCTTGTTTAGTGTAACCAATTCAAAATCTTGATCTAAAACAACTGTTTGGGCCAAGATAGTAATGTCTTCAGCGACAGCAGTCGTATTCTTAAAGCAGACAGTTTTCGTGGATAATGCAATACTGCCTTATGACAAAATAGTATACTGTTTTGGCTCAGGCCAGTTTCAAGATCTTCAATTGTTTATCTGAAGAATGTACAGTCTCGGTGCAATATTAAGACAGCTTCTGTCTTGATCCAAGTAACTTTTTCTTGACTCAAACAACTCCAATAGAGCATAACGTTTTAAAAACGTTTTTAGGTTTTGAAAACGTTTTAGAAACGTTTTTAGCCTGTAGAAACGTTTTTAAAACGTTATGTACTGTTGGGGAAGTCTTTTTAAGAGTGCAAGCTGACTGAATAAGTACCAACATCCATGAAAACTTTGCAGCTAACATGGAGGCGCGGTATGACATGCTGCACAGGGCCTCTTCGCCGTCGTCAGTGGCACTGATGGCCTCGCGAGGTCAGAGTGCGCGTCTGCACAGGACGGCCGCGGCGCTGACGGACAAGTGGGGCTCCGGGCGAGCAGCGCCCCCTATCGCGCACCAGCAGCAGTCATCCTCTGGCGTGCCGCCGGTGCCGCCACCTATGTCCGCGCCGCGGCCCCCCAAGGCGCCCAAGGATGCGTCCAAACAGGACCACCATTACGAGAACACCATCATCATTCCTGGCACTAAGCAGCATATGGTCAAGAACATCAACCTGGAGGCCAACCGCGCGCGGTTCAACGCGCTGATGAAGGCCGACGCGGACTCTGCGGGCTCAATCCCCAAGACGGAGTCTGCCGCGGCTTACGAGAACGTCAACGTCGAGCACATCTCGAAGCTGACAGCCCTCGGATTTGCCCAGGATGCGGTGATCCGCGCACTGGGCATCACCAGGAATGACCTCGAAATGGCTTGTGACATCCTTCATGAATTCGCGACAAAATCTTCCTGATTCGGTAAAATGCGTTCACTCAATTGGAAAGAAGGGGAATGAAGTTTTATTAGTTGATTTTATACTACTGAAAAAAATATGCTAAATTTAATATTAAAAATAATATATATTATGGAACTTAATATGAATTGTATTTATTTACAGGGATTATTTATATTTAATATCATATCTTACTGATCTCCAAAAAAAATCAATGTTGCGGAAACTGAATATTAATTTTAATATCACATTTTTTATTTCATTTCAGTAGGGTTGGATTTATTCCGATTCAATCAAAAACAAATTATTTCCACAGATTTGTATAGTTTGATTGAATTTTGTATTCATGTTTTAGGTGTGGACCATGCGTCGAACTCTTTTGTGAAGTGCATTCGACCAAAGAGGCATGGCAAGTCAAGCACGAAATAGTGATTCCCGGATCGAGGGAGTCGGACGAACTGTATTATTGTGGACGTAAACGAGGGTTACTCGAACGAAGGCCGAAGAGTTTTAGGTGAACTCGAAAACGAAAACATCGGTCTCCAGCGATTCGATTAGTTTCCATTTGGTTAACCGGCCAGTTCATTTGTCTCGAAGCAATCGAGACGCCCGTCTTATTTTCATCGGCGCTCTTATGATTACCCAAATTTTTCATTTCTAATGTAAAATAAGAAATTTAAGAGACTGTCGTCGCGAACACATAACTATTGTAATCGCGTATTTAACGTTTCAATATAATAGTAGATGTCTAGTTTTCTCGTCTAAATGGGGAAATAACGTTTTATTAACACTGCGAGATGCATTATTTGTATGCGTCGATTTAGGCGTAAGAGATTATGTTGCGGAGTTGCGTTTTACATATCCGTTTTCAGGTTTACTTTCGCTATAGTTAGGCTAGTATCAGTTAAACAGCGAATTACGATATTCGCAGAAATTATATTTGCACAATTTGTTCAGATTAAAAATTTTGTGTATGTTACATGCTTTGTTTTTATATTGTTAATTAATTTGGGATCAATACGAAATTGGACCAAACGTATTAAATGGAAAATAATGTTAACAAATTATATGTTACAGATTTGTGTTTATTTATATTTTAGTTTATTTAAAAAGTTGTCTAAATGATTTTATTATTAAAACAAATGTTTGAGCAATTATTTTCATACAATGATTCTCATTCAGTCACTTCTGATAAATCTCCAGACATAATATTGTTGAATAAACATTGAGAAAGAATTGCAGTGACATTGATAAGCATTGATGAAACGTAGTTTTGCAAATATTAAAGACCATTGTCAATTTGTGCAATAGATTCGGACAGATTTTAGACTAACATTTATTCTTCCATTTCATTATTTTTGTATCATTTGTTGCTGAAGTTAGTGCATTGAGAAAATATTCGAGCTCTTTATCTTTCAAAATAGACGACTCATTCAGTTTAAAATATACTACATTTTTGACTGAATGTTCAATTTATTTTTAGTGGTAAATAATCAACTTGAAAATGTTTCCTTCTATGAGCGATATAAACCTTGTCAAGCTCCATAAGAGCCAATGAAGAATATCTTGACTTAAAGTTACAAAAATATACACAAATTCACGATAGTAAAATACTCTAATGCATTTAAAAAGTACTGGAATCAAAGAAAAAATACTGTAACTAAAATATAAGAACATAATTCAAGTATTTGATCTGTCACAAAAACAGTGAGAAAAAGCGATAAATAAACTTTTATTTGTTTTAGTTTCAATAAAAAGAAAATATATTATAAAGAAAATCCGATGATGATAGCGTTAGCGATGAAGCACTTTACTTATGAGATTATTTAATTTTAAGCAATTAATCATTCAAAGTTCAACATTTGATAAATCTTTTCATATCATTTCATTCCCGAAGTTAGTATCTTATTAATGAATGAATGTGAAAACATTATACTACTGTTTATAGATACAAACAAACAATTGTACGTTCTTTTTGTAAATTTGACAATTTGAGTTAAGAAAACATTGTTCACTTGCATTCATTTTTGAAAAATCAAGACATGAATTTACCTAAAAGCATCCATTAAAAGTACGTTAACTTCTAAATGTTGGACTTGATATATCTCTTTATTAATTTTGTTATGGAAAATAAATGTTTCTGTATTAACAGAGAACTAATTGCAACATCAAATAAAATGATGTAAATGTTTACTAAGGAAACTCCCATTGTATGAATTTAAAATGTTTTATGGGGTTGTCAATTTGTATCACTTGATTCAAATGATTCATAATACTCATTGTCATATAAAATACATGTGAGAATTCCAAAAAAGAGATCAATATTTCTGCTGGTTACATAAAATTTAAGGATATAAGCTTTCTTATTTTTACTTTTTTGAATTTGATACTTTTACTAAGTTGTTAATATATTTTTCAAGTAAAATATGTATCTTCACTTAGTTGTACCAATATTAATTATTAATTGATGAATCATTAGTACATGCTAATGTCAAATATTTTATTTTGTAAAATAGTATAATAGAACTAGCAGATATTAAGCAAACAAAATATTTTTACACAATAAAAGGTAAAATGATTAGTTAAGTATTTGTAGTTAATGTAATTTATGTAAAAATTGTGAAAAGTATAGATAAATATACAAGTAATTCTGGGATTAGACACTATAGTCGTAGATAGTGCTTATTTATTGAATGAAATAATTTATTTTTTGTTACTTAGAGTGTAATATTATAATCGCACAAATACACTTTTTATTTAGACCTTTTTTGTTAATTACACATGGCAAACTGGTTACCCGTCCCCCTCTACCACAATACTTATTCAATCTAAACGAATTTATGTGTAAATAACAGCCACAGCTCATTTACGCTTTTCATTTGACAAATGAACTTCAGAAACATTAATGGGCATTGCAGTGAAAATTGTTACCACATACGTTTTCATAACGATAGTTCACACGTACAATTTTTTGATAAATTCAACATTTAGCTTCACTTGCATGTGTAAAGGGGAATGCGATTTTGAGCAACATTGTAACGGTGTACATATGTAAAAACCCGAGTCTCTTTTATTATAGAGATTCATTTCTGTTAAATATACATAAAAACAGAGTGAAACAAGTGAAGTAAATATATTTATTGAGACATGTTTCAAACAACCATTTGAGAACGTTAGTCAATGATATAATTTCATTAGTGTATTAAATTTATAATAAATAATATTAAATAAAAAAATTAAGCGAATCTAAACATGTAAAGGAATTATATTTTCAATGTATTTGTTCCCAGTAAATGAATGCCAGTTGAAATTGATAAAAATATCAAGCAAAAATTTTATCGGTTTCAAAGTTGAAACCAATACATTTTGGCTTCAAACGAAAAATAATGTTTTATTAAGTAACATTTACTTGTAAGCGTTTAACGATTTTATTGAAAAAAAAACTTTTTGCCAGTAGCTTAAAAGGTATCAGTTTAGATACAATTTTCTGAAGTAAGATCGATGATTTAAACCGATACAATTTTAAAATACAGTTGAATCGGTTACAGCTGATAGATTTGAAGTGAAAAGTACTGAAGTGTTTGAAGAAACGCAATACAAATGAAAATGTTTCTATCAGTTTCAATCGGTTTTCATTTACTGGAATTTCTTTTAAAACAGTGATGGACAATTTTAATTTTACCCCAAAATATAAACTTCAAACACTTTTTCTAAAACTCATGATTGTCTTGAATTGAAACCCACTTGTGTCATTGAAATCTTATCTTTTACTCCGACCTGTGCAATATTGTGTCAAAATGAACAATTGTGCAAGTTTGAACTCCAAAAATTGTGATATCCCTTCAATTAATTCTGAAGTCGACATATTCGTTAAGAAACAATCTATTTGTTATACATGTGTAATAATATTATGTAATCCATGTTCAAAAATAAACTGTACGTATCGAAAAATCCTTTGAGTTGTTTTGAACCTTGTACTTAAAGAATCTAGGTGAAGTTAGGTTTCCATGAAATCAGTCAAACCAATGACCTGACAAAGGTTTATTCGGATAACAATGTTTTACAACATAAGGTGCGATCTATTATCATTAAATATACAGCTATATCACACATCAGAACTGTCAACTGAAACTCTGAATTTGTGTGTTTATTTGCGAGACACGACGTAGATAAGTACAAAACTTACATACAGGCTAAAACGATTGCTGAGATTACCGACAAAGCAACTACGGCATATCCGGTTGAGTACACTTCCTTAATGGTGAGGAAATGGCCCATATCCCATGCCTGAAACAGATGTAATATGTTATTTGCATGTTTTTAAGTATACGATTATTAAAGATACGAAAAATAAAAAAAATGTATTGAAACTTATTTTCGCTAGCTATACGACGTTTTTTTCGTCGAAATTATTCCTCTAAAAATGATAGAAAATTATTTTTCCTCACTCGGGGCAGGGAAGTCCGCATTCCCGCCCTGATGGGCGGAAACGCGGTCTTCCCGCTCCCTCGTAAGGGAAAATATCGCAAGTGCACTCGTGAAGAAATCTGAAATTCCCTCCCTAGTAGTGTAATGTACTACAACATTGAATCCATGTTCACCATGCGGGCTATTCCTGGCGTTTGAGTTTACACCGTGATTTTCTGGTGTAAATGTTGGGTAGTTCATTTTCAATGTAAATGATGTGTAAAGTAAGTATTTTTTCAGTGGAAAGGCTACAAAAAATTTGGAAGGTTTTTACACCAACAAATTTACACTTAATCTTCAACAAGATTATACTTTTGATTCACTCAAAATATACACTGAAAGTACCGGTACTAAACAACCGGTTTGAACAAACTTCATTAAATTCAGAGGATCTGAGTAAACTACAATTGTACAACTTAGTTTAGATATAACATTTTAACAACAAAATGTTGAAAGCCTGTTCCTTTTAGGTATATTCACGATAAGTTTGAATTCTTTGATAAAACAGAATATAAGCTGGATTATTACCAGATGTCTAAGTCCATTGAAGAAGTGATAAGTCGCTGGAACAGCAAAAAAGTATTTTCCAATGAACAATATCGCTGGTGGTAAGCACCATCCATCAACCATTCCAATCAATCCATCCGCACCTGAAAATTAATTCTTATCTATTAAAGTTGAGCAATAAAAAAATGCCTATTTACAGGGTGGAGAGTGACCAGGAAAACCGTTAAAACTGGGAAAATTTAGGAAATTTGTAATTTCTGGAAAGTCAGGGAATATTGTTGGAAATTAGGGAATTTTTCTATGTTTAATTTGGTTCGTAAGCTTAATTGCTCGATCATTATTAAACTAATTTTGAAATGAAGAAAAAAGTTTAAGGGGAAAACCCAAGTGAAATTTTTTAAAATCGATTTTCAAAAATTTGATAATTCGATTGTACATACTTTGAAGAATATGTACAGTTAAAATTCGAATTACTGACTGAATTGTAGCGGCGTGAACGAGCGCGCTCTAAGCCGATATTATCGGTAGTTATTCACGTTTTTCTCAAAACATGACTTGTTAAACTGGCAAACACAATTCCAGAAACAGTAATCATGGAATTCAAATGATATTATGCTTAATTTAAAGATTTTTTTTAATTCTGCTGTCGAATAATGTATTTGTTTTTGCATTCATTACATATAAACTATTTTAATCAAAAGTTTTCACCTTTTTTGATTAAAAAACATTTATCGATGATAAAATTATATGCATTTTTTTATTTTTCAAAATGTTTTTTTTTGTTACAGGAGGCGGAATCTTGCATACCAATATGGGCTTGTACTCTTTTTTTTGTCAATTTATATGAGGTCCCCCCCCCTTAAATTAAGAACCAACATTGAATCCATAGAAGAACATTTTGTTTTCGTTGAAACTTTTTTGGACATTCGAATATTTTTGTTAAATAACAATTATTACTAAAATTTACATAAATGGAATTACTAAAACAAGGGCCATTACTTTGGAATGTAGCAATTATTTATATATAATGAATAAAAAGCTATGAACAAATTTCAGTGATTTTTGTTTCGAAGTTAAGGAAAAGTCAGGGACTTTTATTTAATATTTCGAATCTTCACCCTGATTTAGGACATGACGGCATTAAATTTAACAATGAAATAAAGTTAACTCTAAACGTACCAGCTGCTAAGATCATAGCATAACCTGTGAGAATAATACCAGTGGCTCGATGAGTTACAGAAAGGGTTGATGTCAATTCATAATTATAGATTGACAGGTGAGGTGAAAGGGGCCTTTTCAGACGCTCATTTTTCTCATAATACGACTCACACGCTTGAGCTAACTTTGGTTGAGTTACATAAGTGCTGGCTAGGCTGTAAACAAAAAATGTTTAAGATTTGAACAATCTCGATAAATTTGCATTAGGACAATCATAAACAATTAGAAAAATACTAATTTATATGATTAAGTCTCATTTCTCAAATATTATCAAAACTGTGTTTCTAGAAGATGAAAAAATGTCAAAGAAAATCAAATTAGTTCTTATGGGAGCTGCATACTTGACATACCTATTTCAGAATTATAAAATTAAAAGAATTAGCAAATTTTTAGAAATTGAATATGTTATTAGTTATATTATGTAGATTATCAGTAATGTGTTATTTATTACCTTACAAGTGCTTACTAAATAGTTGTTAGAAACACTTATGCAATAAAGTATTTATTAAATAATTTCATATAGATTTTAGTTTTTAAATGTGTCGATACAATAATAACTTTTAGTCTTTAACTTCAATTTAATGGAAAAAGAATGTTTTACGTTTACTTAAATGAATAAATCATTAAAACTTTAAAAATACCCCTTTGTGATTGTACTACACTAATTTTAATGAATTATTTATTGCGATATGATTATGTTACAAGTAAATCGTAATATACTTTATCATAAATTACCAATTACATACATAATCGGTAATTTATGTATCATACCAGCTTAAAATAATATAAATTGCAATAGTATAATTATTATTGGAAACCTTTAATAAAAATTAAACAATGCTTACAATATTAATATTACATTCAATAATTTAAATTTGGCAAACACAATTTTTGTGTATTATATGACAATATAGTATTTTATGTTTAATGTCAATTTAGTATTGATTAATTTATTAAATATTTATAGATATTAATGACTAGAGATGATACACATCACCCTTAACCTGCAAGTTAACAGATTATCAACTTTAATGGAAATTCAATCAAGGCACAATCACACATTGCAATAGGTACTGTGATCATACATATATATGTGATAACAGAATGATTTGTTTGTCATTTCAAATTGACATCAGCCATGATTTATTCTAGATGCAGTTATCCGATGAAATTATGTAATAAAAGCCCTAAAAATAATTACCTGGATGTATACAATTTTCGACAGGGACGTACTGAAAGTACAGACCGATTGAGTGTTCTGAAATTTAAGAAAAGGAGACGTTTGTCTTATGTTTATTCGCAGGCTGACAAAAATCATACGAATTTATTAAAAGTTATTATGATTTTACCTGAACAGGACGCAACTAAGCGACATGTTGGTTAGTTAGATGGTGCCGAATGGAAATGAGCAAACGTTATTTGGTAAATGTTGATGGCACGTCTGTAAAGGTCTGTCAAGATGCTCGGTCGGTAAAAACAAACTATCGGTGCTGCGAATTATCCGTGCGTGTAGGATGATTCGTACACGTGACGTACGTGTCGCTCGTGTTTGAAATGAGACAATTAAATTTAAGAAAATAAAGTTGTAATTCATTTAAAAAAAGTTAATTTAAACTACTGTTAATTAATGTCAGAATCAGAGTAAACTAAATGCTGCAAATGTTAAAATGAAAAAGTATTAGATCTTTTTGATTATGATTACATGCTTGAAATATTATTTCCATTCTTTAAAATTTCAAAGTATACTAAAATGATACAGAAAGCAATCAAATATTGTGTATCCTATATAAAAAAAAAAAAAAAACGACGTAGGAACCTACGAAGGAAAATGTAAAAAATTGTTTAAATAAATTTGTATTTCTTCATCAACATTGACCTACGCTTAAGCATTACAGGATATAAATGTTCCCTATTAAAAATGTCATATTGAAACGTACAGAAACATATTGAATTTTTTTGGGAAACATATTAAGGTCATGTCGAAGTTCTGCTGCAACGGAGTTAGTGTCTTTGTTTATTTAAAATGACATTTTAAATAAACAATAAACTGACCTTACCCCGATAGAACAAGATGTATATTATACATATATTAGATGGACATTCATATATAAAATAGATATATACATATAATATACGTATATTATACATATATTAGA
>JABFPB010002876.1:0-18706 GCA_022817645.1 Ceratoteleas bidentatus | reverse complement strand
AATTTCAACAAATTACACTACCAAAAACCCCAGATAATCGATATCAAAGAATGATGAGACCACATGGTTAGTATATCTATATATATCTTTTAGTGAATGTTGATAAAAAAATGTGAAACTGAAGCAGACAACGCGAACAATAATGTGTAATAATAATTTGACCAATATCTGACGATTTTTACTTCACGATGCAAATACCTTATCGTACTTTAATGTCTCATAAAAAAAGTCAAAGTAATTTTTTCGGGCCTCCCTACCATATATAAGTAGACATCCACATCTAAATATCAACATTTTTCAAATTTTAATTTACTCTACTCTTTTCAAGAACAATACCGATTTTAACCGAAAAATAAAGACATTTCTGCCTCTAATAATTGCGCCATTGATTTAATTAGGGCAAATCTGCCGACAACGGCTCTTCTCGGTCCGAAATAACGATAAACAAACGCCGATTGCAAAAGCGTCGGCGACGTATTTGTTCGAGGCGGCCGAAAATTAAACGGTTACTCGCGGCTTATCAGCCTTGGCCGATACAAAAACAAACAGCGCGCATTGCGAAAAGCGCCGAAAGGCCTTTTTGTGTTGGCCGCGGTTACGTAACTCGGACATTGAAATCACTTGACAACTGCGGCTCGTGAAATGCCGAGTGCGCTAAATTAGAAGTAACAACGGAGTTCCGACGAAGTGCGATTGGAAAATAATTTTCGATTAAACTGACCGACATTGCATTGTTTTATTTCGGAGCGGCGACGCGCCGCTGACAACCGCGCGACACAATCCGATACGCGAACAACGGCGCCATCGAAATGCAACATAATGTGTATTTTTGCGCGGCCTTGTGCCACAACGCCACGATATTTCAGGAAAGTTGAAAACCCGCGCCAAGACGCGGCCACGCAATTGGCCAATACGCCGCAAAAGGCAAACCCGAACCACTTTGATACTTTCCATTTTTCAATCTCTCCGCGCGCTTATATCTGCCGAGATACGCGCACCGTTTCGCGCGCCGTTATGGCATTCATTACGCAGTCGCGTGACATAATGGAATCACGAAATAAGCGCCGGGTAGAAAAAAGTTCTGCAAAAGTCGGCAAATTCCTCTGATATCGTCGCATATATGTTGCATATATGTCACATATATGTTGCAAATATGTCACATATGTGACGCACATATGTCGCATATAAGTCACAAATATGTCACATATATATAACACACATGCACATATACATCGCATATATGTCACATATACGTCGCATATATGCCACATATATGTCGCATACATGCCACATATATGTCTCATATATGGTCCAACTTATCATATAAATAGCTATATATGCAACCCATATGCGACATGTAAGTCATATATGCCATATATGTGCTTATACGACATATAAGTCATACAAGACATATATGTGCTTTATTTTATATGTCGCACACATTTTCCATATGTGTGCCACATATGAGCCATATATGGCCGCATATATGCTACATATGTGAGAAATACAAAAAATCGCGATTCGGACACGTGTGCGAGTCGACGGAAAATTATCCGACGTGACACCTCGAATCGCAGCGACATAATAAATGGCCGACTGGCGGAAAAAGTCGGCCTGGATATGTGAATGAACGCTGTTCCGGCGCGCATACTTGCGTTATGCGCCGTGTTTCATGCCCCGCGACAGATCGAATCTCGGAGCCGAGTTCGGCACGTGGGTTGCGCCACGCGAATTTCTGATAGCGCGGGGTTACGACGGAGAGAAAACGCGCCGAGTAAAAGTGCCCGTGTGTCCCGTGCGGACAGGCAAAAAATCGGCGTGAAACTAGGCCGAAAGTGCGCAGTGATTTGTTCGCCGGTTGGAGGATTTTTCGATCGAACGTATCAAAAAGTACCAAAGTCGAGTGAATCTGTCGCGATTCAAACTGGTGTGGAAAAGTGCACTTTTCTACATTGGAGTGCAGTAAAGATTGCATTTCGGTAACAGTCTTAAATCATAAATGAAAAATCAGCTTTTTGCTAAATTTTTGCGCAAAAAATTTGTTGAAATGCATTATCAATTTTTTTGCGGAAAAAACTGATAACGCTTATTGACTCAAACTTCGAACCAATCAGCGTTAAGTAAATTGAAGTGTAAATGTGAATTATAGTAAAAGGGACATTTTTCATTGAAACTAGAAACTGAGTTATTTTTTACAGTGCAGAAGGAAGGCGAAAAAATTGTTGACGGAAAATGCGCCTAAAATACCCGCTGGTATTAATGTCGGATCCCCACGTCGAGTTTGAACTTTGATTGTCTCCGGGGTTCCTAACTACGAATGTATGAAATCGCGTCTGGCCGTGTTTAAATCTCTATTCTCATTCGTCGGTCCTCCTCGAGTAATTTCCGATAAATTCATAATGAACAACAAGTTTGATGTGGCTGAATGTGGCCGCGTCATTTCGGGTTCGTCGGACTGTGATGTGATAAATTACGGCGAAAAGTCGCGTAACCGATTTTACGGAAAGAAATTGCTGGAACAATGGCTCGAAACGTGTTAGGGAGGCGGAAACCGACCGGTCGCTTTGAACCCGAACGCACCTTTCATCAGCGCATAACCGATTGCGCATAACGCAGGATTGGAATCATAGCGATTTCGATCCAATTTTTGTGACACGTCGAACTAATCGACTTACTAAAAATATATTAATCTACGTATTTTCGGTACAACTAACTTATTTGGCAGCGATAATACATATTCAAGAATGATTAAAAATATTTGTATATAAGTTTCGAAGTTTTCGATTTTTTCGAAGATCGAAGTTTCAGGTTTTTCGGTATTTCGAAGTTCGATCCTTGTAGAAATAAAATCTCTGAAAATCTCTCAAAAATGCTCTGAAAACCTCTGAAAATCTCTGAAGATCTCTGACAGTTCCATTTTTTCACAACTTTTCGAAGATTTTCAGAAGTATTTGTTTTTTGATCAAAAACCTAAAAAACTGCAATTTCGAAGTTAACTTCAAACCTTCGATCAGAAGATCCGAAGTGCTGAACTTTCGCAAAAATTATAATCTCTAATATTTATTCCGTATGAACATAAGTTCAGCATTTATTGTGGCACCTATGTGGTCATATATGCACCATATATGTTCCTTTTTATCTGGGTTTACATTGTCAACTTATTGTAGTCTATTCGTAATCCTTCTATTGAAAACTAACCTTCTCAACAATACCGATCAATTCCACCTCGTTGCACTGGGTATAAAGAAATAATGGAAAAATATCCGGCAAAAAACGACGGTGCAAAACACGCGTCGCCCGCGTAATTGTCAACATTCATTTGATCGAGACGTGTGACTACCGCGCACGTGGTCTAAAACCCACTGTCACATATAAGTTCGGTGTTTTATGTGCGACCGATTACGCCGTATCTCATTATCCGTAGCCAACGGATCGTTATGGAAAAATCGGACCGATACAATGAAATTCCTGCCGATGTTTCGACAATCGCTGATTAACATTAATTTCACATTTTCAGTTGCATATTTTTTATGCAATTTTTGTTTATGCTTCAACTCCTTCCGAAAGCATTATCGAACACTTTTTCTCCGGTCAAAGCACCGACCGATTTTCTATTAATCAAAGCTTGTCTGGTGGGATCATTAATTAATTCCGAAGTATAAACTTTTGTTGGGACTAGGAATTTTTACTGTTTCGACGTTTCCCATAGAAATCGCGGTTGATTAATCGTCCAGACATAATCGGGGTCTAATGACTTTTGACACAACGAGTAACAGTTTATTTGGCTTTTCGCGAGCGAAAGATGAACGTAAAGACGTGAGCAAAAAGATCGTTCGCTAATTGCGATCGACAAGTTCGGCCGGGGCAAAAAGGTGACGTAACTACTCGGGAGACTTCCTCGTCGAAAATTTGATCCGGTACGCCGACTTTTTGCACCGTCCACTTGTCAGAATCTGGTCATAATAAGTTAACCTAGTCAAGTATGTTCTTTCTCCTTCTATAATGACGTTACGAGAACACTGAGCACGCCGTGACTCGAATCTGTTCTTTGCGCGACTTTCACTTTCCATGTGGTCGTAAGTCAACGTACGTTTCCACTGGTCAATGATATTTTCTCTAATCGCGCATTGATCATTGGGAAAATGATACGGACTGGGGAAAATTTTTCATCGACGAATCCGAGGAAGATTTTGATATCACTATCTCTTTTTAAATGTAGATGGCTGGATGGTTTGTTTCCTTGTAGAAATAACATCTCTGAAAATCTCTGAATACTTCTGAAAATCTCTGAGAATTTCAGAAAATCTCCGAAAACCACTAAAAACCTCTCAAAATTAGAACTGTTAGAGTTTTTCAGAGAAAATCTCTGAAAAAGAGTTTTCTCTGAAAATCTCTGAAAAAGAGTTTTCTCTGAAAATCTCTGAAAAACTCTGACCGTTCCAATTTTAAGGAACGGGGTTTTCAAAGAATGTCAAAGTTTTCTCTGAAAATCTCTGACAGTTCAAATTTTAAGAGACTGTCAGAGATTTTCAAAGATTTTCAGATGTTTTCAGAGCATTTTTAAGCAAATTTTAGATATTTTATTTCTACAAGGGATTTAAGCTGCTGTTTTTATTTTTTGGAAAGAAGTTTCAGACGAAATAGCGCTTTTCAAATATTGGTACCTTTATTAAAATAAACTTTCCATCTCGTTGAGTAGCCTCTAAAATCGGAAGTCTCACCATAATTCTTAGAAAAAAGTCTGACCTCATGACGATTTTTCAAGCCATTCAACCAGTTTCCTAAATTCTCCTTGAAAGTAATCCGAAACGTTCTATTTTCGGTGCATTTTCTGAGTTGTTTTCAAAGTTTTTCTAAGATTGTATCAGATAAATGTTTTCACCGGGCTAGACAATTTACAGAACGAAAAGTTAAATTTGACAAGCCTGGTAAAACAAACACTTTTTGCTTCTAACTTTTGAATCATTTTTTTCACTCAGATTTATTTATGCCCAAACCGACTCGTACTAAAAATCAAATCGTCGGCAAACGTAATAATTGGAGGAAGTCTGACGAAAAATTCTGGAACAATGCTGGTCGTCTTATACTCATTAGCGTATATTTTTAACCGCTGACGATTAACTTCAAAATTTTCTGTAAACCTAGGAAGTGCAAACCAACTTGCGAAAATAGCCGCGTAACATCGTCATTGAACTCGGAGGCGTTATTTTCGCCGCGTTCAACGACGCCGTGAACGGATCCTTACAGCCTCATACAGATTCGTGGACATAAAAAGTATGTTCATCATATTATCATTAGTCGTCGTACATACTCTTTACATATGTCAAGAAATTATTTGACTTAAACCGAACATCTTCGATTTAATTTATCATCACTTTATAATTTATAAAATCACCTAGATATAATCACCTAGAAAATCTCATGACGTCTTTTTTTAAATATTTTTGCGATTCGAAACACATTTTTTTCCTTAAGAATACCAGTTAATTTTGTATAAAAAAATCTACTGCTAATAAAAAAAACCAAGATTAGTTTGCTATTTTCAAATCAAACTAATGGAACTGAAAAATCGCATTTTTGGCATCTGGGAACACTGAAACTTTGTTTTATAATGAATTTTGTTTCGAAAATTGTTGAGCGGAATTTTACTTCAAAGCTGTACGAATTTTTTCTCTCGAGATTTAGCTTCCGCCAAACGATTATTTGTTGCGAGTCGTTAAAGGACGAATCTTGTGACCCGAGAAAAAATTTCATTGATGGATAAGTGAACTAGGACACTTTTTCTATAATCGCAAAATCGTCAGGGTAATTATACCTGCCACAAAACTGAGAGATTAACTGTAGAACTTTAAAGCAATTTTCTAAGATAATAATCTCAATTTTCATAATCCATAATTAGTTTACCGATTCCATTGTTTCTGTAGAAAAAACAATGTACTGTAAACAATTCTGGTTAAAACAGTGTTAAAGTCGGAAATGTTTACAGTAAATCGTTCAGAAATCTTACATGGTGAATGCCTTAGTTTTTTAAATCGAATGATTGTTCAAATAAGCTCTTTCAATGATATCTCTTATTGGTGAGGTTGTCAATCCCGTGATTGTTATCTGTTTTTATTTGAGCGATATAGACACTCTAAGCCACAGAAGAGATGTTTGAAATCCAAGACTTAAAGAGTTTAACATCTGGAAAAATTGTTCAAATTACACTCTATTTTTATTACAAACCCAAACTTCCCTCCATCAGGAAGAATCATCCTTCCCTCCCTTCCCCACCGAAATTCCGCAAAACGCAAAAAACCCACTAAAAATCATGTATCAATTCCCTAAAAATAAAAACTGGTTTGGAACCATAAAAGGAATCTGACTCTGGAAACCATAGTGGAACCAAGCTTGGTTCAAGTACACTACAAAAACAAGTGTCTCATTTTGAAACACTTCGATATAGTAGACACGAAAAGTGTCTCAAAACAGTTTTACCCAGAAGAAACACCAAATATGTTTCAAAGCTCTTTGGTGTTTCAAAACGAAACACCAATGAGACACCTTTTTTTAGTGAATCCGTCCACTGTTCCTAGATAAGTTTCAAGATTAGAATTTCTAGATGGGTTCCATGAATTTCGAATCATCGGACCTGTCTAGGAATACTGAACGGATACTTGTTTAGACGAACCAAGCTTGGTTCCAATCCACTATGGTTTCCAAAGTCAAATTCCATCTATGCTTCCAAACCAGTTTTTATTTGTAAAACTGGTTCACTCCCCAAAATTTTCCTAATTTAAACTCAAAGTCAACTTTGCAAAACCTCCCTTTACAATTCCCAGTCTAACCCCCTCAAAAGTTCAACCAACCTTCCCTCCACCAGGAAGAACCACCCATCCCTCCCACCAAAATTCCTTAAATCGCAAAAAAGTCTCGCGACCAAAAAGCGTAAACCCATTTCGCAAGGTGAACGGCCGGTCGACCGTTCGGCCTCAGGACGAAAAGCCCTCGGGACGAAACGGAGAAGGAGCGTCGCTCCGCGTGTAGCCGTTCAGGAGCGGGGCGCGTAGGACACGCGATACGTCACGAAGGTGGTAATCGCGCTTGCGCGCGGACTCGCGATATATCCCGTCTAAATAATCTCACTCGCGCAGCGCACCGCACGCCACACACAAGCACCGCCGCCACGCTCAGTCGCCGTCCCCGCGAAGCCACGCGGTCCAGCCCTGCGCCGCGCGAAACCCCAAAATCAGGCAGTTTGACAGGCCGCGGTGACAGGCCGAGTGAGTGCGCCGCCCGACTGCTCGCTTCGGCCCCAGCAGACTGTCACAGTCCCCAACTCGACTGTCGCCGACTCGACGCGCCGAGTCAGTCCGCGTGCACACGCTGCCTCTCCGGGTTATGTCCGCTCGCCGCTGAGCCAACTAGTGCCAGAAGCGAGCAACCAGCCTACCCCGCAGCATGACCGTTCAGGAGTTCAAGCAGCGCGGCGCCAACGTCGACGAGCAGCGCGCCGCAGCCGACATCCTGTCCGCGAGCGTCGACAACCTGGACAACGAGAAAGAACCGGCCTACCAACCCTACCGCGTCAACCAGGACAGCGAGAACCTGTTGGGCCGCGTTTTGGCTGGTAAGCTAGCTCAATTTCCAAGAACCCATCCAAACGAATCAGCGAACCAAATCTGAGGGGTTGTGAACCAGTGAACGGTCTCACCGGGAGACACCGTTGCCCTTTGACCCCGAAGGGCAACGGTGACCCCAAAGGTCATCGCCCAAGACGACCAGGGCGATGCCAAAATTGGCGCGCATTCGTAATTCGTCAAAATCGTGCGTGGCCCGTCTAGGCACGCGCACGCCAAAGAAGCGGAGGTGGCAGTTTCACTTTCCAGCGGCGGAATGTAGGTCGCGATACCCGGGTAGGAGTCCAGTTCGTTGCCCCCGCGGACGGCCTTCCACTCTGACAATTTTTTCTTTTCGCCAGTCGGTCCTAGCCGACCAGGCTCTTCGCTGTCTCGACGCCCTCACGCGTGTACGCACGCGTGCACACACGCACACACACGCAGAGAGTGTGCGTCGACCCCCCTCGCCCTAAGTCACCCGCCTCGGTCTTTCACTCTCTTTCTCTCCCCCCTCCCTCCAACAGTCTCCTCTCTTTCCGTGCATGCATCCACCCCACTGTTGACAAAGTGTCCTCTCCCCTCCCGCAACTTTTGCTCGCGTTTCCCCACTTCGTGATATTCTCTCGAGGCAAGAAAGTGGGTCAACGGGGCCTTGGTGCGAGGCTAGTTCGTTCACCCCGTTTGCCCCGTAACTGGGGCAAGATGAAATTAACCGAGCGCCGCGAGCGCCCCCCTCCCCGCGCCGCCCGTCACCGCGCCGCCCTCCGCTGGCGCTCTCGCTCGCGCTCCTCGCGCCGTCTCTTTTTCTCCGGTATATCAAACTCGCACGGCCAATCGCCGACGGTACAGTTCAATGAACTCCATCTGGGTCTCCTATCCCTCACCCACCCAGTTGGCCTGCCCCCACCGCGCGATAACGCGCGGATAATCCCCACCAGCGCCACGCCGAAGGTCACCACCACTGGTGCCGCGAGCCGTCGGGCCTGCTTAAGAATGATTCCACGCTTACGCATGGACATCTCCCGCAGATCCTCACACCTTACCGATTTGTCGCCCCGTTGCGAGATCGGTCGAATTTCCTGCAAGATGACCCCAGCAGATGTGGTGGAGGATTCACAATAAGAGGGTTTATCAAATGGGAACGTTTGATTTAATCAAAACCGCCCGACGTCAAAATGGCGTATTGTGAATCCTCCCTTAGCCTGGCGGCCTTATCGCCGATCTCTTCCTAGCGTGGGTCTTCCGCGATGCCCCGGTTACGCAACCGGGGACGATAGCGGAGAAAGTGCACACCTAGCGGCGCAACCGGATTTTTATCGGAAAGTCGCCGAAGCGTCTCGCGCGCCAGAACTGACCTGCCTCGAGTTCGAGTGCCGCGACCTCTGGCGACCTCCGCGCGAAAAAATCGCCGCGATCGAAAAGACGACCGGTAAATCGAGATCGGTAAAAAGATAAAATTTCGATTAAAAAAATTCTCGCCGTTGCTTATTCTAGCTCGTCGATCGGATTCGACGACCGCGCCAATTGCAGGGGGCAGCAGCTGCCTAACCTCTCCCCTCCGCGGCCGGGATCGCCCAATGGGAGCCCGGTTCGTCGACACCGGAGGACTCCGGGTCGCCGTGTCTTCGGCTCGTCGAGTCGCGGTGACCCGTTCGCAAAAGCTCTCGATACGAGAGCAATCCGCTCGGCGAGCGCCCCCTCCCGGCGCGCTTGCGCGGCCCCCGCCCCTCTCTCCGGGCGTCTTCAATCGGCACACGAGTGAATAACCCCGAACTGTGTCAGGGTTCTTATCACATTGCGAGAACAGGCCAGCACGGCCTGAACCCTTATCTCGCTCGCCTTTTTTTCCTGCGAATAACGCGCGTGTTATTCACACCGTTACGTAACGACATTACACATTCAATCGCGATTGCCGCGATTAATAAATTATTCGCGTTTATGTAACGGTTTTCGGTTCCTTCGCCCCGCGTGGACCGTATCTCGGCGGATTTCTGGAACCGTCGACCGCCGAGGCGAAAGAAAGCGATTTCTTGCGCGTGTCAGGGCCAACGAACGGCCGCGTGCGTGCGCGAATGCGTTCTCGATTTTTGTACACGCGAGTCATGCTCGAGCGCGAAGAAAGTAAGAGTGGTTTGGCCGAGAAGCCAAGCAAAGCAAACGAGTTCCTCGTTCGGATGCCGACGAAAGGGAAACGGCCGGACGGCGCGCGATCCCTATCTCTTTCTCCTCTCGCCGAACCGATGCAGTCGCCCGACTCATCCGCCGCTTTCGATTTCTTTCGATCGCCCGACTTTCCCTTTCGGCGCACGAAAAAAGAGACCCGCGACACGGGCCCTGGCCACCGCATAGCGCGAATCGACGATACCCAGGGAGATCGGTTTATCGGTGGGTTAAATGGAGGAATCCGCCGATTCCGGTCGGCGGCGAAAAATGGCGGATTAGCGCGGCGCGAGCAACCCCCTGCAACCCCAAAGAGAGACCGGGGCAACGACCTCTGACCCGACGGGTTCGCGGAGCCCCACTCCCGCGCGCCGCTATGTATAGCCGCCCCTCGATCTGCTAAAGATCCGCCGTGTACATCGCTCACGCTCATTCCGATTCGATCTAATACTTTTCGGCGCTTCCGCCCGAACGGCTTTTTTATCACCCAGCCTCCCGGGCGATCAATCATTGTCACGCCGGCTCATCGCATTTAATTTGCCCGACCTGCAGGATGTCTTCGCGGTGAGGGGGTGTGGGTCGGAATTTCGATTTTTCGTGACTTTCCATGGGAGGCTGAAACAAGTGGCGTGATTAATGTCCTGGAGGCAAATTGGGATTGAAAAGATGTTCGGTCACAGGATAGAGGCAGACGAAACTTTGACATGATGTCCTGCAGATTACAAGATTTCTGGTGATGTTTTATTGTGCAGAAGAAAATGAAAGCTAGGGAACATGTGAACAAAAAATTGAGAGCAAAAAATTTAATTCATTGTCTTTAATATCATTTCACTGGATGGAACCGTCTAAATGCATCTCATTCTAACACTTCCCGATAAAAAAGGCAAATAGACCCAATGTACAGAAACGCCTTAAGTGGTCTTTCTGGACATTCGACGTATCGATTTTTTGTTCCCTCCGATCCGTGGGAACTTTTGGGGGTTCGATTATCGGGAACGACACTCGCACGGTTATTACGGAAGATCGCGCGAGCGTCTCGTGACGGCTTCCTGTCTCTCCGCAATTACACCTATATGTGGAATCAAAGGCAAATCAGAAAAGGCACATCACGTCTCCTAACCTTCCTCCTGGGAATCGGTCATCCGATTCAAAATCGACCTGCATACTTTCCCCAAATCTCCGTCTAAAAATACCCGCGTGACGTAGGAGCCATCCAGAAATTTCGCCTCCCCGAAATCCTTTCCCTCCTCCAAATTCCAATCTCTCTTTCCCCGCAGAATCTCATCTCTCATTTCTTCCCCGAGAAAAATGAGCTCTTCGGCTAAAAAGCGCCCGATGATCGGCGCAAAAACGGCGGAAGAAACGGGCAAACAAAAAGGCTGAGTGATCAAGCCGAGAAGAAGTGTCTCGCGGAATGGGTTGCGCGCGTTTTCTCAGGGTGGATGGCCTCGATATCATAAATTATCCCGTCGAGGTACGTAGGTAGCTAAGGTGAATGTGTATTTGTGCCGAGTGGCTCGCAAAAATAGAAGCGCGACCCGCGAGCTGCGGGACTAGGCAAAATGAGGGGAACAGGGTTGGGGGCGGTAGCTCGTGGTAGGAGTGAAGTTGGCCTAGTTGAGTGGCACCCTCCGCGGTCAACGAACCGACGACCTCGGCGCTCGCGCACTGCAAGTCGTCGACTGTCGAGCCGACCCAGCCTAACTCTCGCCGAGCTCTCGCTTCAATCCGCTGGCGCATTTTCCGCGCCCTGATTAGAACCCAGGCCCGCTCTTATCCTGGATTATTTTTTATTTCGACCAATCGTCGCGCGACAACCGACACGCTGGCACTTTGCAAACGACACTTCCCGATCTGGCAATTTGCGAAATTCAATGAGCCTGACAATTGTTAGGCAATTTGTCAGGCTAACAATTGTCAGGCTGGCTCACAAAACTAAATTAACGAAACCAACAAAACTAACAAAACTAACCGAACTAACGAAACTAACAAAACTAACAAAACTAACGAAACTAACAAAACTAACAAAACTAACAAAACTAACAAATTAGGTTCGGGCTCCTTGAATTTGGGCACTTGACGAAGTTATCGCAATTTTCGTCCTTTGTCCTCCTAATTATTCGCACATTCAGAGGTTCGGATCTGAGGAAAAAGAAGTGATGCCTATTTTTCAACAAATCTGACTCGAATAGCTGAATGTTGAACAGGATTTTCACCCTCATTTGAGATTAGATAAATTGAAAATGTAGAGGTACCTAAAGGATTCAAAGAGATAGAGGATATGTAAGCTTACAAATTGTGTTTTCTGGAGAGCGATGCCCGAGAACAAAAATAAGCGCCGATCGGTACCAAGTGTATAAACGTATTTAAAGTGATTAATATTTCACGCGAACAAAAGAATCATTTCGACAGCGCGCCGTCCGCGCTCCTTATTGACGCGGATACATTTTTAACGTATTGTTACATTTAATGTATTATTCAGACGGAATGGTCGATTAATGACCCAATTTTCCATCCTGTTTCAAATTTATCTCCCAGTTCAACGCTCACACAATTGATGTAATTGTTTCATTTGCGTTTTATTTATGTATCCGCGTATTTATTTAAGATATAGAAGGCGTAAATAGCACACCGTGATAACGCTGTTAATATGAATCCGCGAATTTGCATTAATTCGGAACCATCCTTCAAATATTATCACCTCCGATTCGGTCTAAACTTGTTTTCGCGATGTTCATATTCGCCGCCAGTTGAGCTGGTAAAAACGACTTCTCCCAGCAAACGAAAAATGTGGAAAAATTATCCGCGAAATCGTTCGGGTTTCGCTAAACAAATCACTTTCCCGATCAACCACAATCCGATCCGTTACGGTAGCGAAACTTTTCGTTCGCCAAGAATCGCCATCTCGTAACAGTTTTCTAATCGAAGCGGAGTATCGTCGCGGCTCGGCGATCGTGTCCTTCGTTGCCGGAATCAGTTGCAACTGGTTCATCGACATCGAACGAGGATAATCGTTTTTAACATGCACTCCGCGCTTTTTTCATTTCCAAAGATTAACAATCGCCAATAATTGTCGCAATTTTTCTCCCACTATAATTACACTGAAAACCTGTAGATTCAAATATTTGCGACATTCTACTCCGTCGTCGTGATTTTCCCGTAAAGTACAATCTCAACAAGTTTTACAGTACATTGGGAAATCTAATTTTAGTTCCTCGAATTTTTCACTGCAGCCATCTCCCAACCCAACCACGCGTATGATTCCAAATTCAATTAGATCGCAAACAAATTTAACCGCGCAGAAATAAGTCTCCAGCTCGGTGGAAAACGCTCGCTGCTCATTCTCGTCTAGCCGAGGTGTTTCGCAAACCAAGATTCCATGGAAAGAAATTGAATAACGAGCGTTGGCCGTTCGCCGGCAAAAGGTTCGTTGCGCTCGTGGAAAGTGCAACAATCGGGATCATGCAACCTCGCGATTCACTTGTAGAAAGTAAATTAGCGAGGTGGCTGCGCGCAAGATTATGCCCGAGCGTGAAAGTTGTGCGATCCGAGTGACGCGCGTCGAACGGCCACTTTTCTCGAATCGCGTTGTGCAAACAACGATTGCAAAAGTGGCGCGAGCGGTTTCGTTCCATTCATAACGAGCGCTCCGAAGATGCGCCTGCATTGTTCTTCGCTTTATTCAATCGCGGGCTTTTTTGCCGTTACCTGTCACCGCGATATTCGCTCGAAGAATCGGCGAATTGTTCAATTATTCGCGCGCTGATTGTGTCGCGCAAACGGTTCTGTCCCTTGACACCCTAAACGAGGTCACTCCGAACAGAAGCAGCTTCGAACGGCGCGTTACGTAAAAGTTTAAGATAACGTGCGTAATGCGGTCCTGGTTTTCCAGCTGAAAATTCGGCCTGGTTCGAGTTCGTTGACTCCTGCGCGATGTTTTGAACGGCACGTGGGAAATTGGGGCATTTGGGGGACATTACAAATGGACATATTTAGGGGTACAACCCTCCGGAAAATACTTTCTGATGGGGGATTTCTCGAGCAGATAGGCACGATAACGTCGAATTAGTATTTATACATTCCAGTTAAATGGTATAAATGTGCGCAATCGACTATTTTAGACATGTTTTTCAGGGAATTGGGGTTCAAAAGGGCAATCTTCAACCTAAAAAGATTGTACATTAAGACCAAACATTTCGTTTTGATTAAATTCACTAATCTGAGAGAAAAAGATCAGTAAAAATTACTGTTAAAAATTATATTGAAAAAAACAATAAAATTTTAAAGTTGAAACAGTAAATTTGACTGTTGAAACAATATAATTTTTTCATTGTCATTAAGGTCCCAGCGACACTATTTAAACAGTTCTTTTACAGGTATTTTTCTCTCAGTACATGGTTGTACCAGAAGTTTCTCGAACTAATTAAAAAAACTATACTCTTTCAATTTCCTTACAAAAATGCTTATTGTCGACCGAACTCCCATTTCCTTTTCTCCGCTTCCGAAACCATCGAACATTCCCGAGAATCCCGGGCTCTTGATTTAGCTCTAATTCAATCGCGAGCGCCCTCTCCAAAATGTAAAAATTGTCTTCACTAAACGGTCCCGATTCGGTCCGGGGATGCAGGCGTGAAAACGCACTCGAACCGAGTGCGGCCGATATCGGTCGTTTTTTGCGCGGGCGGAAAAATGTAGCGGGCGAAATGGAACGCGCCGAGTGGAACGCTCGCGCTGGTGTCATCGGCACCATCGCTGACCCCTCCCCCCGGGCCGCCCCATGGGGCTTTTGCTCCCATTTCTTTCCTCGGCCACGTGTGTCTGACGTCAGAGCTAAACTCCCCAGTCCTCGCCCGGTTCGACCCACCGCCCGATCGGGGCCGACGAACTCGCCGCGACCCGTAACCCGGTCAACTGCAACACCAATTTTCTCTCCGGCCAGCGGCGCGCCCCTCTCCCCGCGGCATTTATTTATTTTCGTCGCGACCCTTCCGGCGCCCCGTTTCCCGGGGGCCCGACTCGATTTTCGGTTCCACGGCTTTTTGGGGGGAAGGGGGGGGAGGGTGACACCGGGCCTCGGCCCGGACTGACCTAAAAAGGCGCCGAGCTTTTTCCATCGAAAACCCGACTCCTTTGTTTTTGGTCGGATCGCGCGGGGCTTGCGTAACGCGCTTACGTGCGTGCCGCGGACGTAACGGCCCCCTCCCGCGTGACGAGTGAGTGTTTTCGTAAAATTAGAAATGTAATGCGATCGAATGATAATTGGACGCTGTTTGTCACGCCACACGTAACCGACGTCACGGCGCTTCGCGAATTGTTCGACATTTTGTCCTGGACCGAGAGGCACGGTAGGGTCGCGGGCCAAGAGCGACAAATGGTAAATTTGAAGGCAGAAGAGTCTTTTAACCGGAGAGAACGGATGGCTTGTGGGGATGAAAAAGAAACTGGGAATGCAGATTTATAGAGTTCTGACTAAATTCGCTTCGCGATTTGTTCGACATTTTGATCATTCTGGACCGAGGCACGGTAGGGTCGCGGGCCAAGAGCGGCAAATGGTAAATTCGAAGGCAAAAGAGTGTCTTAAGCTAAGAGAACGGGTGGCTTGGGTGGGATGATAAAGTAACTGGTAATGCAGAATTTTAGAGTGCAGCTGACTTTTATTTTTCTTATTGTTTGAATGTTAATTCTCTTGTCCATTATCTATTTTTCTTTTTGTCTTCAATCAGTTATCGTATAAAATACCGATAACTTTTTTATTTACTCGTTTTCTTATAAACATAAAAGTATGCCCTCCATAAATCGGAGCAGATTGTAGTTTTGGGACGATTGGCCATTACTTTGAGCAATGAACCACTGAGGGCCTAACTATCTAGTCATTCGTCCACATTTTTGTTGGTTCAAAATTGTTACTCAGCGATTTTTAAACTCATTGGGTATATCAGGGCATGGATCATTGCTACAATGAATTAATAAAGAAAAGTATGGGTCAGAGAGTTGACTTGATGACATTCAGGAGTATATAAACCATTACCCAACTTTAACCAAGTGTTTACATTTGAAATTCCAAGTTTCTAAATCTTTTAAAAACTAACTCATCTTTACTACAATTTTACCCTCCCAAACGATGTACATACACCCCATAAATCTCCCCAGCCTCCGTCCCTCCTCCATCACAAAAAAAACGCAAAAAAAATTAAGTCATTAACCTCTAATCGGTGACTCAACCTAACTGGCCTGCTGCGTTCGGAGCATCCCAAAATCGCAGCGCCTGTCTTGTACGTGCAAATGCAATAATGGCCTAAGCCGTATCTCGCGGCTTTTGCCTACTGAACGGAACCGACGGGCAAGTGTAGAGCCGCGCGCGCACGCGCGCATGCGTCAGCGATCTCAAGGCCTCGCGCATTAGCTCTTCGAGTCGTGCTGTCCTACTTTCTTTTGCGTCCGGTCAACGACCCACGGCCGTCGCGAACTCGCAGTAGGTGAATTTCCAAGGTGCACTGACACTCGCACCAACGCGCCAACACTGTGCTGTAACCTCACGGACGAGGCGCACACACACTCGTGATCCCGCCAACTCCGCGGAGCGCCGCGGCGCGGCGCCACCGGCCATTCGCGAATATTCGCGCGCGCCGGTAAGGCAGAGGTCCGCAGTCCCGTGGGTCGGTATGGCGCGACGGAGTGGCCAAATAGTGCGAACTTGCAACCACGGTGGCGCGCGAAGCCGGGGATTCGTCTTCGCGGGTTTCGACTGAGCGAAGAGTCGGGTTTCTGGAGAGTTTGATGGTAATGCGGGGTTTCTTTGTTTCAGGTAAGTTCCTGGAGTCTGAAATCCGTTTGGGGCAAGGGGGTGCCAGCTGCTCAAGTAAGTTAGTGTTTGGATGTGGTCTGGATGGAAGGAATCTTGTACCCTGATAGGAAAACATGCACTATAAGTTTGTACAAAAAGTGCCCATATATGTAGAAATCGGGTATAGTGTTGATATGGAATGGAGAAAAACCCCTGAGAAAATTGTAAATAAAAATTGTAAACAAGTAACAGATTTATGCGACCTTTTCATATATATACAATTCTCTTTTTCTATACTTTTTCTCCGTGCTGTAAAATAAAACTGCGATAAAACACTGAAAATATTGCAAAATTTTCCTATCTGGGTAACCAGATAGCAGATGGAGAGGATTTTGCTGTGGTAAACTGGATTGTTCACAACTGACCAGGACATAGAAATTCGAGTCTTTTGGACCATAATACGAAATCTCATGGTTTCGTATTAATTCTATTATTATTATTATTATTACTCTGCTGTCTGGCCAATTGTGACCTGGAAGTAAAAAAAAATTAGTCGCAACTTCGAAACTCACTCTGCTAGTGCAGACACGAGTTTTCCGCAGTAACTTTTAGAATGATCGCAAACAGAAGTCGCTCCCGCGAAATCGCAGCGGCGAATGTGGGCAATCGGAGCGCAAGTGGTTGTCGGCGCGAGCATCGCGAAAGAGAGCGCGTTCGGCGCGGCAGACGAAATGTGCGGGCCTGCGCACTGCGATTTATAACTTCATCCCCATCCCTCGATGGACCAACCACCCGAGCGCGGAATGCCTGCCGGAGACCACCAACAGTATCTCGCATGTTGTCGCTTAAACTCGCACGTTAAAATGTCCGCGCGAATCGACGCCGAGGATCGCCGAGCCACCGCGATTTCCCGCGCGGAGTCGACTTTGGACGGCGCCTCGGGAGATCTCCAGATTCGAGGTTTGTCGACTTTTACTGCGCGGTTAGGGGTCGTTGGTGGTGTCGCGCCAGCATACTTTGCATCTTCGTCTTATCTTTTCTTAATTTAATTTTTATCTTTTGGGAAGTCTTAATTTTTATTACACTCGATCGAAAAATATATCAAAGATTAAAATTAGGATTAAAAATTAAGCGATGACTGATCATAGTGGGGGTGTGACTATCGATAGAAGCTTACCGATTTCGGCTTTTTTTTGCAAAATCGGTAATGACCTTCGGTGCCCAAAAGTTTTTTGACCTGTTTGTGTTTATTTTTATTTATTTACTCTTAGTCGAGGTCGAAATCGAGTTGAATCGGGCTTAATGAAGGATGATTGGCAGCCAATTGGCTCTCGCGGTTCTTCCGCATGTTGTCGGAAATTCGAGGTCCGTGCATTAGCGCGGCCTTCTGGAGGAGGCTTGACACTGAAACGTATCGATTTTCCTGGAGCAGTTCACGTGCTCGTTGGCATTGACATTGCCCGAGAGGTGCTTTCCGACGCAGGCACCATCTCGCGTTCGCAAATCGATTTTGCTAAGCCGAAGCTTCTGTGTTTGCGAGCGGGATGGCGCTGATCTCCTTATCGCGAATTGCCGCCTAAAAGCAGACGCAAACGTTGCCATCAAGCGGCGAAAATTGTTGTTCGACAAAAGTGAAATGCGCAAATTTCACTTTCGCTCGAGTCGCGCCAGATGCGCCGAGGAAAAGTTACAAATTGTTTTCAGTTCCTTCGCAGAGGTCCTCCAAATCGAGTATTCCTAAAATTCCAGTAAGGTCGACCATCTCCTTCAGAAATCATGACGCATCGTATCCCATTTGAACAAAATCTATATGCCCTCATAGTTCCTACATAACATAGTAAATTTTTATAGATCCTCAAGCATTCATCATATCTTCTGGGAAAAGTTCTTTGAAGATGTTCTAGTTTTGTCTAAATAAGTCAACTTATTGAAGTCTTCTTGAACCTTGATGATGTAGAAACTGCTGGTGTCATATTTTTCTTAGTTTTGTTAGTTTTGTTAGTTTCGTTAGTTTTGTTAGTTTTATTAGTTTTGTTAGTTTCATTAGTTTCGTTAGTTTTGTTAGTTTTGTTAGTTTCGTTAGTTTCGTTAGTTTTGTTAGTTTTGTTAGTTTCGTTAGTTTTGTTAGTTTTGTTAGTTTCGTTAGTTTCGTTAGTTTCGTTAG
>JABFPB010002875.1:0-18707 GCA_022817645.1 Ceratoteleas bidentatus | reverse complement strand
GGCCCTCGCAGGCGGTCCCGGTTTCCCGAAAGTCGATCGCGCGTGGCGGAGGGCCGGCGGAAAGGGGGGGCAGACGGGGCCCGGTCGAGGGCCCGCATACCTGAATCGCGATCGCCGAATCTCGGCATCGTTTCACGCGCGCCGTTTCCACCGCTGACAATGGCTCATTCAGAACTATTGCGATCCTTCGGCGGAATTAAAACGCCGGTGGGGGACATGGAAATTATCGGATTTCGCACCCCGCGCCACCTAGCGATTAATGTAATAACAGTGAGAATAACAGCAGACGAGGGAACCGCAATTTGCGTTTCTTTATTTCGTGCACCCTTGTTGGATTCTTTTATGGGAAAGAGGCCTTTAAACGATCGGCTCGCGATCCGACGCCTTTGTGCGATTTCGAGCAGTTTTGTTGCTCGTGGCCAATTGCGTTTTGGAATTGTCGAAACTGCGATTTGCGAATAGCTGGTTGGAAGAAGTTATTGGGAATAGGCTGGAGTAGAAATTTGTTTGAAATTGGGTTTGCTTTTTGTTCTGTCGAGCACTGGGAAAGGTACCTTGATGGGTGGGAAAGACCACGTCGAGACCTGTGGAAGACACATTTATTTGTCAATCCTGCTTCTTGTTCAGCATGATAATTCGCTGCGTTGAAGATGACCTCAACGCAATTAAAAAAGTCAACCCAAAGTGGCAGACAGACTTCCCATCCCGCGGTATTCAGATCGTGTTTCAATTATCCATTTACAGAAGTTACGTTCGTAACCCTGGTACTTGCTGAATAATTCACGAACTTGAAGAAAGTTCCGGAAAACCACCTTAAAATGTCCGGTGCAACTGCTAACAAACAGCAACCATGTCATTGACTTGTCACAATTGCTTACCAGCAATCCCCTCCTCAACCCCTTCCATCAAAACTTGCTCCAAAACACCTCTTAATCAGTCCATAAACCGCTTAACAACCTCTCCGAACATCCAAACCCAATCTCGCCCATCTCCGGAATCATTTAGCACACTCCCAACGAGACTACCTGTCACCCTCGAATCCGTCCCTAACATCCATTATTAGCATCTGATACCCCGAATCGACAAGCCACATCGGCGTCCCGATTATGAAATCTCTGATCTGTCGACTCGGCCTGGCTTATCTCGTCCGTCAGCACTCTAACCACAACTGACGTCCTTTTCTGTTTCAGACACCGTGGTGGCGTTGGTCCGTCAGTCCGAGAACAAGACGTTGAACTTGTTCGACCAGCTGTACCGCTCGATGGCCGTATCGAACCGGGCCTCGGTTCGCGACCTCTACCAGACGATGGCGGACTATGTGTCCCAACATGTGGACCGCGACTGGCCTACAAGGTTGCCCGGTGACATCCTGATGCAGCGTTTCGAACAGTTTTTCTCGCAGCTCTTTCACGTGGCATACCATCTGGAAGTTGTCGTGACGTCGGACCAGGACTTCACCGACAAGTACAAGAGCTGCTTGGAGGCGTCGATGTGGCATACCGAGCCCTTCGGCGACATCCCGAAGACCATAGACAAACTGGTGATCAAGAGTCTGGAGGCCAGCAGGGTGCTGCATCAGGCACTGACCTTAGGAAAGACCGTACTGGACCAGACGGACAGTGTGCTGGTCTCGGGCAACAGCCTGCAGCAGGAGGCCTGCTACAAGGCGTTGTTGAGGATGACCTACTGTCCCAAATGCAAGAACATCGGCTCGTCCGTTATGCCCTGCAGCGGTTTCTGCACGAATGTTATCAGGTGAGACTGGGCTGGATATCTGAGGGAGAGAGAGGTTTAATAAGCCAGAGGTAGGATACTGTCTACATCAGGTAGATGGAAAGCATTAGACCGGTAAAAACATGGAGAGACCAGAGAGGTTCCCAAGCATTCCGGGATTTGTTCTAGGAGCTTCAATTGGAGAATCCAGATAGAAGCAAGGTTGTAATAGTTAGGTTTTTGTATTTTAACATCAAGATTTGCGGTTAGTTTGAAATGATAGGGTCTAATAAGGGTCTAATGGTCATGGCTATTAAATATAGAAAGATGCGGCATTATTTATGAAAACATTCGAAACCTGATTCTGCGAGATTTCTGTCGATCCCTAATTATTTCAATTTACTGGGTTAACACAATGTGCAAGTACTGATTTTGCACATCGTGTTAACCAACGGAGGAAGCAGTAGGAACTAAAAATTAGTGTTTCAAGCTGGTGATTTGGCATCTTCTTATAACTAGTGATAGCTTAAGTTACAATATGATAAAGTGATGTCAAGTTTTACTCCGGCATGAACGATTTTATTCGCAAGGAAATAAAATTACGCTTTCTTCCTGCGTTACAAATGACAAAATACCTGTTATACGTTCGTGATGTTGAATAGCTAAATTCATTTATTATATAAGTGATACTGATTCATCTCAGTATTGAAAGACAGGTTTTACATTATTAAATGGTTCTGTTCGTGTTTAATATATCGTTTATTTAAAACAACTCGATACTCTTCAATCATACTTTTCGTATTTACAATAAGATATGATTTCCGGAACGCAGGTTATGTTTTACCGTAGTTGTAATTAGCTTTTCTCCACCCCAAAAATAGATAACCGTAGACTTGAATCGAATAGCAATTTTTAAGAGTGTACTAGTCAGGCAGTTTCACCACTAGTCGGTGCTGCAGTCTCCCGATACTGGCAGATTGGGGCTTTGATTAACGGGTGGGAGACGCAGCCAGAATAAGGCTGTGAGAGGAAAAATCAGTTCTTAGAGGGAGGGTAAGAGAGTGGGAAAGGTTTGATTTGATGAATATCTTTTCCTGTTATCCGCACTGTAGGTGTGATTCGATTGGAGGAACTACTCCAGTTTTAAAGGTTGATCGGCATATCTATTATAGGTAGTATAAAAGCGTTCTTTGTTAAAAATTAATGTTTATAGAGGATGGTATTTACCTATTAATTTATTTTATACACGATGGTATATACTTATTCTTAGCTTGTTCAGCCCTCGATATTGCAAGATGTATATTATACATATAACAGACATATCAAAATTGATGTTCCATCAGGGGCAAAGAATGAGTTATCATACATTCAAATTAATCTTCATCTTACTTCTTCATCTAACTTCTATCTTATTCCTGTATTGGTTTTCATTTTTTAATACTGATATCTACCAAATATTGGGTGCAAGTAAAATCGGATCAACGGAAAGAAAATTTGAATTATTTATATTCTTAAATTTTTGTAAAGTATACTGTGGAGTAGACGAAGTTATTTCCTACTTTTCCAACAGAATGATGATTCAATATTGACAAAAATGTTGAAATCAAATCGGTCATCGTAGAATGGGGTTGGGTAAAAGAGGAAGTTTTTTTGTTTTCAATGTTTGATATCTCTTCGTTCTTAATAATGTGTTGTTAAAATTGATACTTTGCTGAATAAGCAAAGCATTTTTCATTGTGATTACGAAAATGTAAGTAACTGTGACGATAAAAAACATTCACATAACATTGCTTAACGTGGTTTAATGAATTTGTTTATGCGTGACCGGAAAATTCCTTTTCATTCAACATAATGAAATAAAACTAATTTGATTAATACTTTATTTTATATTACAGTCGTTTTTGGGTTTCTTTACAAAAGTTCTCATAGCATAGATAGAAGTTATTTTTTTATTTATAAAAAAAAGGGGAGAGTGCCCAACAACTGAACACTTTTTCACATAGAATTCTCATTGTTTGAACCGTTCGATTGTTGGTCACTCTCCCTGATATAATTCTTTATTATTATAAATACATTTTAGATAATTTCGAACATTAGTAGAAACCTCCTCAGGGTAACCTGTGAATATGAGAAGGGGTTAATCTGAATAGTAGAAGTTAGGATTCATCTTCTTGAAGCGGCGAAAATTGAAACGGAGTGAATAGACTTAACCTGGAATAATCAAAGCGATTTGATTTTTTTCACCGTCTGCTCCAGTTCGGCTTTACTAAAGGTGTTGTTCGGTTAAAGAATAAATATGTATATGATATGCTGAGTAAGATTAGCTGCAGGCACTCAGCGTTCTGCTTGATCCAACGAAAACGCTTCGCAAGAAATTATTTCTGTTTAAGAAATGCTCCTTCTTTTTTCTCTTCTTTCTATCGCCTTTTTCTTATTGTACCTAATCTTTAGTCACAATGTCTAAACATTATTTAAAAGTCGAAAATTAAAGTTTTATATCAAATAACAATTGTTTGAGTATATCAAATACAATTTAGACTTTTAAAACATTTTACTCTATCTCGACTACACGAGTAAATGATTTAAAATGGACAAATTATAGGAACCTCATCTGCCAACTGCAAAAAAGTTTAAAGGATGCTCATTCAAACTAGTTGTTCTGGTCATTGTAATGAGTTGCAGTTTCCATTTTCAGTTGCGAAACATTCCGAGTTGCAAGAAGGAATCCAAACTCCCAACAAGTTTGGTGCAATCTGAATGATTTTAGGGCCTCGACATCTATTCCGGCCAAAATGGAGTCGCGAATATGTCAACTGTATTCTAAATTAATTTAACTCTAATTAGTTCATTATACCGAGGAACCACTTACATGTTACCTCTAAAATTAAACACACGATTTTAATTATTTACTATTGAAATAACGTAAATAATGTTAAATGCAATTGTACACATTTTCAAACTAAAAAAATATAGAAACAACATATACCAAATGTTACTAAAAGTCATTCTCAATAAATTGAAATAAAAAAAATCTATATTTTTATACCGCATTTAAAATTGTCTAAATGAGTTACGTATGTTCTTATTTGCGTGTTCTTTATTGTCAGTAGTAATATTATTTAGTAGTTATATATTATTCACTAGTAATATTTTTCTTTTACTGAAAATAAAATACCGCAATCCACATATTTTTTCCACTTCCTTGAAACAAGTAAAAACCCTTAGAATGGCCTGTAATCTCTCCGCAAAAAAATTGGGCTAATTGTTCAGAGTGCCACGTTACGAGTCCACTTTTATCAGTGTACAAATATCAGCTATTAGACACCTCACTGCTATCTAATTGTCCTTTTCACCAGAAATGTCAGAAGATGAAAAGCACACACGGCCCAATTCCAGACTTTTTCGGGCCATCGTTCCCAGCGCATATATAATAATTCTTGCAAATAACATTTTCAAAAGATGAACTAAATGATAATAAGCGTCCGAGGACGTAACAAGTGAGCCCTTTGTCATGCAAATTTGCCACATTATAAAGATGGTTCGGAAAATATACGTCTGAAGTACTGTAGTTTCGTTGCACTTGAGGAGGTGAATGGAAAATGTTTTGAACGCGTGTCGCGCACAGATCTATACGCGCGTTTATAGTACGCAATATAATGGGGGACTTGTGCAAACACGGATTTTTCAATGATGGCGCAAACCTGAATGGTTTGCTACTCCAAATAATAGCCATTCACGAGTAGAGGGGTTTCACTTTTTAGGGCCAGGTTGGGCGCCAATCATTGATTGGCGTGCTGCTCCTGACAAAGCGTATCTTTAACGTTTCACAAATAAGTCGAACGTCGCCGTTATTGTCGCCAAATTCGTCTGACGCCACATTGTAGGCGTGTTTTGTCAAGAAAGGGACAATTTATTCGGTACCTTATAACCGTGATTTATACCGCATCGGGAAAAATGCTTGTATTGAAACGAAATTGAGAAGAATAATTGGAGGCTGCCGACGCGGTATTATTTTTCTCGTTCTTCGCTGTACGATTCTAATGCAAAATCAGTCCATTCAAATGTATTCGTTGCCAGATAGCCGGATGTAGCTGAATCAATAATGACAATAAATTATTGGAAACCTATACTTCCGCGAAACATTTGCCACGAATTATTTTCTCAAACGACGGGACGGAAAATGAGGCGTTCGTTAAACTGAACGAGGGCTTTAATTTTTGACGGATCCTTTGAATACTGGGCCGAGCGAATTGGCGGAAAAAAGTCGGAAAAGTCGCGATTTGACACCGGTCCAAACTTTCGCAGATATTTATGATTTCCGGCACACATAATCGTACGTTTATTATTTTCGCGATGTATGTCAAAGTAATAAAAGTTTGAACTAGTTTAAAAGTATGATCGCAAGGTCTTTTCAGACCTTTGCAAATGTTTTTTTGCAAGGATTAATTTATCGATGAAAGTGCCAGTCGATAGCTTTGTGAACTGGAATTCACAAAACGAGTTCGAACAGGTTTAAATACCGTAGAAAAGGTTCCTCCTTTTCATTGTTCGATTAAAGAAGGATATCTTTTTTTCCAGTTCTGTCACAGAAATATTTCATCGCACAATGTGAAAAACTACTTATAATACTATCTGGGTATAATATTTATCATAAAAAGGGGTTTCTCTATTTTACCACGTTGGGCGCCATTAATACAAATCTCTTAATTCGTAGGAAATATTTGTTTATTAATTTATTATTACCATTCTATCATTTCAACAGACGGTTTTTCTGCAGGTAACAAGCGACAAAATCAAGCAATTTCGAGTCGCCGGAATTTCCATCTGATTAAATTGAAACGATTCGCTTATTGTTTGCAGAGGATGCCTGACCGAGCCTGCATCGGAGCTCGACCTCGCGTGGTCCAGCTACGTCGAAACGGTCGAGAGACTGGTCGTCGCCATTGATGGCAATAACGACCCACTGGGCCTGAATCCCGAAAAAGCCATCCAGCAATTGGACAAGCGCATATCGGAGGCCGTTATGCACACGATGAAGAATAAGGACGCGATCGAGAGGAATGTAAGTTTTTGAAAAGCCGTCGAATTCTTCGCACGCGATTCGCATTCAGATCCCGAGACACAGGACAAATCGGCGCGCAGGAAATTCGGCGCCGTTTTTTGAATTCCACGCCGAGTTTCCTTTGTCGCGTGTCTCGGAATATGTTCATTTCAAGCTGCGCATTCATCGGAGAATTATCGACGCGTTCGGTGACAGTTCCATTGGCTTTTCCAGAAGAGGAGGCAGGATTGAGATTTTTCGGCGACAGAGAAATTGGGCGAAATACTCTGACTAACAAATCTGACGAGAACTGACCAGTTACTTTCGAGGACTATTTTTTTATTTTATATAATTTATCTTGATTCAATTGAAAATAATTACTCGTAATAATATTTTATTAACTTATTTATTTTGATAATTTCACAATTTATAAAAACTGAACGTAGTTTCAGCAATCAATAATTATTCCTACAAAAGAGATTCAATTTCCTAAATTTTACCAAGTAAAAGAATTCCCAATATTTCTCACGGTATAACGTTCCTAATGGTTGGTTTTTGTAAACACTTTTTTTTTACTTTGTTAATACCAACGTTTTCGCGAAAATACGACTTTGGGTGGGAAGTGAAAATTGATTGCGAAGAAACGAATTACGTGGATCAAGAATTGGAAACAATTTCTTTTGGCTCGGATTATTGATCACCGAGAGAAAAACGATTAAAATAAGAATGACCGGCGAGCGGAATCGTATCGGGCGCTTCGTTGGTTGAAATTAATTTAAAATGAAGCGCGGCGATATTGCACGCAAAGCAATTTACACTGCATTTTAACGAACGTTGCCGCGGCTCATTCGCGTATGAAAATAAGTTCACTGGAGTAATAAAAATTATAATTTCAAGCTACCGTTTCAATAGAATTTGGCCGGTGACGTTTTGTCTCGACGAGGTTTTAATTGAACTTTTGGTATTGAAATTATCTCAATTTGGCTGGAAGAGTCCGACAATTGGTTCGACGAGTGCAACGGCGATTTTCGGCGAATACCGCAAAAGTGCGATTATATTTCAATTTGAATTGTTAGAATGGTCTTTTGAAAGGATTTGTCATATCATTGAATTAAAAATCGTAAGACTCTAATTTGTTTATGAATTCACAAGAGTATATGAGAAATGCCATTCCATATAACATATTTGAATTAAAAGGTCGATTCACAAGAATTAATTGTTCCAATAAAATATTTCAATAAACTTTCAATATTTTACAGTTTAGATAGGAAAAACTTTGCTTCATAAATAAATATGCATAAAATACATATGCATTTGATGTCGATTAAAACAATTATAAATAAGAAATAACAGTTTAATGTACGATGCAATTTACATACTTTCACATAGTATATTACGTCAAAGCTGAAAACAAATAAAAGTAATTTATCGTATAAAAAGTTACATCAACGTTGGAAATATTTTCATTCAATTACTTCTACTAATGGAATTCAGATTTTTCATTCGTGTACAACTGAAACCCTAAGGGAACAAGGAAATTAATTTGACATTCGATATTGACTTTGTATTGACGTTTCATTGAGTCGATGCTGTATCAACCCTTTCTGCCTTCTTCAATCTTCTGATTCAATACTAATTACCATCTTCAATATTGTTCGACTATCGATTTCCATCATTAAATTAATCTAACATTATTCTTCAATCTGACTGAATTGATCTTCTTCCATGATTCAATCGTCTTCCAATTTTGTTACAAACATTTCTCATCGATAATCAATGTTAAGTCGATACTTATGTTACTCACATTGAATCATAAAAAACCAAATCTTTAAATTAAATCAAAAAACAACCTAACATTTTGCCCTCAAAAAAATTTTCATGCACCAATGACGCAATTTTGAATGAATGTCAGAAACTCGATTTCCCACCATTGACTCACCGCCGAATCAATGAATCATCATCCCAAATTCCATACATCAGCAGCGCCGAATTCATCTCGTTCATCCTCACAGAACAATGACCATCTTCCCTCCCATTCAATAAACTTCAATCTCAAACTTCTTACAAACCCACATATACTCAGACACAAACACACACACGCTTGCCACAACCAATTCCCTGAATCAACTCTCACTCTTTTCATTCTCCGGCTGCCTCCCCTAATGACCAATTTTCTCATTTCAAGACCTACACTTGTCCGCTCGCGACAAACAAACAGCCGTCATCTGAACGGCCTTGAGCCACCCTCCCGATGTCATGGCCGTTGACCGGAAACCGCGTTCGGCCAAGGATGTCGAAAAGCGCGACGATTGTCCGACAATTAGAGTCACGCCCGGTGCAACTGCCCGCGTGTTTGCACTCGCTGTTTGTCGGTCCTTCGAGAGTCCGAGAAAACACTTCAGGACAAGTGGGAACCACACTACAGATCGAACAACCACACAGAATGAATTTGCGAAATATTTAGACGACTGTATCGGTATTTGAGACATAGTTCAAAGTTAGGAAAAATGTAACCGATGCATTTTTTATAAAATCTGTTAGTAACACTTTGTTATGTGTCAGAAACCCTTTAGTTTGAGTACAAACACGGCCAAGTTTGGAGTATTTCCAAAAATTCAATTTGAATTTTCAAAATTTTCAAAATTTTCAAAATTCAAATAATTTTTAACCATACTCTTATTTTACTTTAACCATAACTGAGTTTGTACTCAAACTAAATATTTTCTCATCCCAAAACCACACTCCGAACCAGAAACTCAAAAATCAAAATTAATTTTTCAAAAATATCCAAAAAAGCTATTTTCCGAATTCCTCCAAACATAGTCTTGTGGGTACTCAAACTTCGTCATTTTCTCGTCGGAATAAAGTACTCCTACTATAAACGACGTCGGAAAATGTTTATGATGGGACCAAAATAAGTATTTTGGACAACAAGTATCGACTAAAGAAAAGCACCCTCATATTTAATATCTCCGACGGCAAATCATGGCCGTTCTTTGTCAGCTGCTTTCAGTTTTACCAAATCCGTAATAACTCGATTCACGTAGTCGCACCTTAACCGAAAAGCCTCTTCAATAATAGAGCGGCCCCGGGGCCTCGTGGGAGCGTTTAAATGGCCAAACAGACGGACAAAGCGAATCGCTGCGAGTGACTCATTGTGCGCCGAAACGAAGAAAGGGAAGCGCCGGGACCGAAGTCGGCGCCTGTTCCGACCAGTTCGTACCTGTTCGGGCCGCGCTCGCGACCGTGGGAGGTCCCGGCTCGGATTCGGCCAATATTCGGGCCCCACCGGGGCCGGAATTCCGCGTGCATTACGTGTTTGCATTCCGGCTGGCCTTTGGCCGTAGGTGTGTGCGAAATGTACGGCCTGCGAAATCCGCTCATTACTATTCGTCGCGGAGACGAGTTTTTCGTCGTTTCGTGTCGGGCCCCGGAGCGGCTTGTTAGCCGCGGCCGCAGACCCTTTATGCACGATGATTTGTTTCCGTTTATAGCTTTATGGCGGCGCGCGGCGATCGAACGAGGTTGCCGGGTTATTAATTGTGGAGGGGGTGCCGGTTTCGTCACACGCGTGCGAAAAGTAGTTCATTTTTGGCTTTAGAGGCGATGAGACAAATTAAAGTATTTAAGGATGTTCTACACCTGCTATACTGTTGAATTTTCAAAATCATGAATATGTCAAAAAACGTCGAAAATATATTTCTTAAGTTGTAGAAAGAATCTGTGAATTATTTCAGAATTTTTCAGAGACTGCAGCCAAAGGTAAATTAGTATTCAGAAAAACGGTATCTTAAAATTGATCTATGCCTGAAACCAGGCTGTGAAAAAATCTGAAATAATTTGTGAGTGGCCTGACGAATATATTTTCGCCGGTGTCATTATTTTCAAATGGGGGTAGAACACCCTTAACATTGTAGGATTGAAAATATTAATTTGAGTCGAGTCGAACTTATTTGAATATGTAAAGAAGGAGTTACAATTCTAATGTTTGTACTTGACAACACTTACGAAGATTAATATTTTTCGAAGGAAAGCAGTAACTCAAAATATGAAAAAAAATGTAAAAGCAGAGCAAATATTGGTCCTTTGGTTTAGACAAATATTTAATTATTTAAATAAAAGAAATGTATAAAATAATAATATGTTAAATAAATGAATCATTATTTTAGACGTTATTACAAAGTTTGCAATAAAACTAAAAACTGAAACTCGTATGTGATAGCAGGGTGATTTAAAACTGCAAACATGTTATTCCAATGCTATAAAATATGAATTTAAGGATTAATTGAGTCGCGCGTGACATACATGAAATATTACTGCATTGATTAAAATTACTAAACTGTTTCGGTACGAGGTTTTCTAATGGGCACATTTTATTATAACACAAATATAATATACGAATTCCTAACCAATTATTCGCCATTAAACAATTATTAACATTTCAGTTAAAACATTTACTTTGAAAATTATATTTGCAAAAAATCATTTCTAAACCATTGATTTTTACGTAATTATTATGAATTGTATATTGAAATTTTGGTAAATTAAAATTGTTTAATAAATATATTAAACATTTTTTTATATTAAACCGGATATTCCTTGCGACATTCGACAAGAACTTTTGCCATATGAGGTGTTCAGGAGATTTTGTTCGAGGGCCACGAAAAATACTTGAACCTTGGAATTTTCTTACAGAAAAGCTTATTGACACTGAGGTTTTAACATTTCACTTTTGAGCCCATATTTTATAGCAAAAACTCGTCAAAGATCACAGCTTCCGCAAAAGAAGGTCACGTGAATGAGTTTGCACGGACCAATCTGGAGCGAAAGCAATTTGAAGATGTGCCCTCTGGCAGTTTTTTTTTCTTTGTTAATAGCATCTATTAACTTGAGATGATCTTAATACGAGTAATTTAAATTCGGATACTATTAGATTCAAGATTTCCAAACGAATATACGACGTTAAAAATGTGAATAAAATAGTTTTAAATTGAGTGAACGTTAACAAATTATGATAAGAAATTTTTCCGAATTTAGTTGATATAATTACGTTGAAAGACAGAAACACGGTTTGCCAATAATTGGAAATGTAACAGAGTTCGTATTTTTCGCATTAAAATTGATTTAGCGCATAATGTTGTCATAATTTCGTGTAGAACCTTTCACATTTATGAACATTATTTCGCTGAGATAGAGACCTGCAGAACGTTGATTGGATCATCGGAGGATAATTGATGAATTGTTACAGAAATCGATAAGATACTGAATATGGCTTGGATTAACAAAATCCGTTTAACAGTGAAAAGCGGATTTCGTTTAACGTTCAGTTAACTTGCAATAAATTGCATTAACACAAAATAGTTACGATAACATCGTTATGGGTGTTTTCATGTCCTAAAATAGAGTGAAGGTTCTTAATTCATATTCGTGGATATCGGTAAAAAAAAGTGAAATCAGTTCGTCGTATTTGATCGAATAATGACTGTATGGAAGAGCAATTTTTTTAAATTGGAGGACATATATAATTCATAGTCAATTCATTCAAACATTCGTAATTGGCGGAATTACGAAACAGATTTTTTCAGTTTATATAACTCTCATTTTGTTAAATAATCGTATTTGGAATACCATACTGTAAAACAAAAGAAAAGGAAAAATATTTTTTTTTAACTTATAGGTCACGTATTTTAATGTAAAATGTTATGTATTACACAAATTAGTTTTAACTTAGTTCGAACTTTTTTTAATCGAACTCTGCTTCTTATTTTTATTACATTTATTATTTTTATTATTTTTTATACATTTATGAGCTTCATATTTGTTAATATTAGTGCCGAGAAAGTCAGAACATTTGCGAATATTGGAGGGAAAAAAATGTTTCCACCAATGAAAAAATATCAATAAATGATTAACTAAAAATTCTCAAAGTCGACCATGTCCATCTTTTTGGCGAGCATTTTTTTGTAGTACTATTATTTGATAAAAACTCGTTGCAGGTAACTCATACGCTTGTCATTTTACAAACAAAACTTTTATCATTTATCATTTTTAGCCGCTTTCCTATAAAATAATAATGACCTATAACTTAGTCAAAGCACTGTTTGTCGAAAAAACCTCTGAATAGAATCCACTTTAGACATGAAATATTTAAAAACCTGAAATATCTGCTATTCTATGCCAAACATTTTTCTTAATTGAATGAAATAAAATTTTTTTAATTTTTTTAATTTTATGCAGGTTTTCTAGTAACATAGGATAAAATAAAAAATGTGTAAATGTGTACGATTGAAATAACTAAAGTTAGTTAAGTTAAGTTATAGAACAGAAAATTTCTGTTACTCATACTTAATATATGTTCAAAGGCAGTTAACATCGATTGTTCTTACTGGCTCTATACAATATCAAGCAACTTCATTTACTTAATATCAGCGTAGTTATAAGTAAAGTTTGCAGAGATCCATTAACTCATTTCGAGAATTGTTCAGTTCGAATTCTCGTCGAATTACCCTGATCCTAAAAGGTTTAAAATCACAAACGCAATTCCCTGCTTCATCGCGTCTCCCTTTGTCTCTAATAAATCATCGTAAAATTTTCGCTTCATCTGCCACCCACACGCAGGAAGTCGTTTTACTAAATTTCCTCCAATTACCCCTTATCAAAATTAGGTTAAAATTTGAAGAAAAATTGTGCCTTTGATTGGCCTCGTGCGATTTAGAAAAATGTTTTTATTGATTTCTAGCTGTTTTACCTTCGAATACTGTTAGCAAAATTGAACATGAATATTCTTTTAACATGAAGATAAAGTTTAAAAATATTAATAACTGGTTAAAAACATTATAAATATTTGAGTAGCATGTTTAGAATGTGAAATTTCCTCCCGAAATAATATCCACGACAATAATGTTTTTATACGTTTTCATGCAAATGTTTTCAAAACAATATTTGTTGAAAGACATAAAAAGTTATCTTTTTCGTGCCTCTCCCTTTCGTATTAAAAATAGTATTTCAATTATTATTTCATTTTAAAAAATCGAATATTTAAGCTATTTTTTTATTTGAGTTATTTTTCTACGTAAAATACAAAAGGCCTCGAATTGATCTCCATACCAAAAAAAGTTGTATATAAAAAAAGATCTGTAAACGACTTTTTCTGCAAAACTATTGATAACCCTTTCATAATAGTTAATATTATCAAATTTACATAAACACTTTTTCATTTGATCATAATTTTATATTAAACTTTTATCAGTTAGTTCGCCAATCATGGAAACCGTGAATTCATTCCTGTAATTTCATCACGGAGAAAAAGTATACTAAATTTTCAAATAAAGTATGGAAAAAGAAAAGAACTATATCTAAGTACATAAAAAATGTCATGTATGGTAAATGAAAAATGTGGATAAAAATATGAACAACTCTAACATATATATCAAAGTCGCATAAATCTGTTACTTATTTTCATTGTTTATTTAAAAATTAAAAAACTTTTTTTTAAATGTCTTAATAGTAATTTTCGTATACTTTTTTCTCTGTTTTCTTCCCCCCCCCTTTTCCCTGCCAATCTGAAAACGATCTTTTCTGAAACTCGGGGTTTTCCACTGCCATTTTAAGTGCAGTGGAAAAACCCGTCTTGAAAAAAAATGCAAAAACGACGTTTTTGGCATTTTTTCACATTATTGTTTATAACTTTTGTTTGTTGATAGTTATTAAAAATCCCTAATTTTTATTAAAAGTCCGTAATTTTTATTATCCTCTTAATAAAATTGATTACAATCTGAGCTCCCACTAACTTTTTGAAAATTGGGATTTTTTACACCTTTTTGTGATTTAATGATAAATAATTGGTTTTTGGGGGTTTTCGCTACAGATAATTATTAAGGCATCTAAATTCTACAAAACACAAAAAAATCAAGGTGACTGGATTAAAATTGATATATTCAAATTAAAATAGCCATTTTCGTGGAGAGCCCCTTTAACCTCCATCTTCTTCCCTGCAAATCTGAAACTCTCCCTTTTTCCCCACCAACCTAAACCCCGCTTTTCTCCTCCCACCCATCGGTTTCTTTCACCATCGCGAAACAACAAATCTCCCCATTCTGCTTCCAAAACCACCGCCTTCGTCCGTCAGCACTCCGTAAAATCCGTCACGCTGCCCCTCGCAGCTCGCGCGTTCGTTAATTACCGAAAATTGTTTCGTCACGGCCGCCCCTTTCGCGAGCCGCGCAACGTATAATTCGCGTCGCGGCGGAATACGAGATAATGGCTCGCTTCGTTTATACAATTATACCGCGGCGCCACGAGAGATGCCTCGCGGAAGCGGCGGCGCAGGAAGCAAAACTTGCTCAGCAGTTGACTCGCTGAAAGCGAGCATGCTCTCGGACTCCGGCAGTTATCCCGAACTTTCGCAGTTTCGCGTTTTGCGCGTCGTAAAGCTAATGCATTCGGGACTTGTTTTCGACTTTGCGCAAAAAGTCGCAAAATCGCCGGCGCTTTTCATTTGCCCGGGCAAATCATGTCGGCGTTATTGCGCGGCGAAATCGCGATTTGAATATCACGAACGCCGATTTATTTCCGCCGAGGACTTTCCGCTTTCGCCACTTTGATCCCGGCGCTTTGTCAAATGTAACTTTGATCAATCGGCGCGTCCGATCGAACGCTGTTCCGGCGTTTGTGCGTTTTCGCGGCTCGACGGTGGATTTGGGAATGCTTTTCTGCCGGGTCGCGCGCGAGGTCTGCCGCGGAAGCCTTAGGTAGATTTGGATTACGACGTGATTGACGCCGTCGACTTTCTTTAATAAAAAATTTACGGAGGATAATTATTTATACATTCGAGTTATCGGGTGTCTGTCGGACGGGTCAGGGAAAATGAAAGGGAAATTGACATTTTAGAGTGAAACTTTGTCGTTTAGCATTGTAATATGTTCGATTTCTACAATTGCACAAGAAGTCAAGCAAGGCACAGTGTAAAATGTGGATAAAGTATAGACAAGTTAAGGATGTTAAACAAATGAAAATAAAGATTAAAATTTGAAAAAAATCATCGTGTGTAAAAATAGACGATGATTAATTGTATTTGCCAAAATTTCACCGATTTTTACAGTTTAGTTATCGAGAAATGAAGTATTGAAATTCAATACGGCATTTGAATGCTGTTCTCATTTAACATTTAGTTAAATGGGAACATCATTGCATTATGTTAAGCAAGTTTTATTTATACGTAATTCAGTTAAGATTTTCAGGTAAAGAACTATCTAATAATGTATGATTTAGAGCATTGATAGAATCATCTGCTGTGCAGTATTGAAGATATAGGCTTGATAAATAATTAATAAATGCTGAAGAATATTAAAAAATTTTTTTATGGTACAAAATAGAGCTAATCTAACATAATCGCAGTTTAAGTTAGATTAAATTATTATATTTGCAAGTTTATAAAGAAAAAACACATTTTAATAGCGCAAATAACATATATTATTTGTATTTATGAGATAACCTTTAAGGTAGGTTATATTTGGGATTTTTATGAAAATATTTTTTTATGTTCGTACACTTTACGAGATATATCGTAAAAGAGACGAAGACTTCAATGTATTTCGTAAAATGTTCGAAGTTTTCGTAGCTTTTACGAATTAGTTTTATCAGTGCATCTTCATACAATATTCCTGACTTCAAATTAGAAATAATTTAATTATGTTGGTATTAAATTATGAAAACAAATTAAATCCATATATAATGTTTAGTTTGAAAAACAGTTAGATAATCACAACTTAATAATTGCAAGTATGTCGCATGCATTGAGAAGCATGTTTAACGAGCTGCGACGTAAGAAAGTTTGATGCGCACTTTAAAGCGATATATTTTTCATCTTTTTTTCATTGCTCTAGCACACAATTCTCTCGTGTTTGCCAGGGTTTTGTGGTTACCGAAATTAGCCGTGTAACTGAATTATGTTACAATGTTCCAACTAAATAACATTCGTTTAATACTCTACGTTTTGAAATCGTTGAAAATAGAGGAATTAAAATATTCCAATTTATTTGCATATCAATTATCGCATTTTTAAATGCAGTTAACTGGGATTTTATACTTTCGAAGTAGATATCAACTTCGGTGGAAAATTTCATTTGATTACGTATTTTACTGATTTTTTATTTTTAATTACGATTTCATTGTATCAGTAGAATATCAAGTTCCGGTTTTACTGTAATGGCATTTTTAGTTCGAATATGAACAAATATGAAAAATTCGACAAAAAAAATTAATTGTAAGAATATCGTGTAATATTATTAAATACCATATAATACCACGAAATTCATGGCAACGAGAGAATAATATTAAATTATCTTCATCTCAACTCACATGAGAACCTGTGCCAAATCTATTCATGATCACACAAGTTCATCATAATTGAGATACTTGGTTTTCACTTTAAGGTAATTATTTTCGAAATAGTATTGGAAAACTGATTTTCTTCCACTTAACCCGTTTTCTGCTTAATTTATCGAACTGAAAACATAATCAGCTTAACATCGCTCTATGATAATTTTACTCAACAGCCGTCGAAGATCTTTTTCGTCTATCTTTCTCGTCGAAGAACCGTTTTTGCTGCCAATAAGAGATTTAGAACTTAAATCTTTCGTTCTTTGAAACTCAAATTCTATTTGTGGCAAAGACAACTTTTTTAAACTGCAAGCCTGGTTGGTAATTAAATTAAAACTTGCTATTTCTGCCTTGCAATTTATAATCGAGATGTGATAATGAAATTCGTTCGACCCAATTGCATTAAATCGAGGGGTTCATAGGGTGCAAAAACCACCCAACGATCTTCAAAATCAAAACTGATTGGTCTTTCCATTTTCCTCGTCTTTGCTCCCCAGGAGTCCGACTATAACTATTTCCCTGGACCTTCATTTAACAGAAAAATACGTGACCCAACGGGATAACTGCCTCGACAACGATGTACCGCGAAATGCATAATTAGGTGCACTTAAGGGGTAGGTAAAGTCTGGAGACCCGGAGTTAATATCTTTTTAATTTATGTCGTTCAAACAGAAAATTCGTGTTTATGAATGTTACGAGGCGATTCTTTGATTTGAGAGAGTTTTTGGCAAAGATTAGGATTTTAAGAGAAGGATTAGATGGCAGAAAAATACTGTATTTAATCGTTAGGGGAAATTGAATCGTGTCTTTAAGTTTGAAGAATTTTCTGAATATTATCCATTTTTGGTTTATTCCTGTAGAGATTTAGTTTACAGCTCAGCGATGTTCGAAGAAGAAAAGGAACTCACAACTTGTGAATTCAGAAATATATGACAAATTAAACTTCAAATCCGACGTTTGAAAACTAAACCTTTGCTGTAAAGTTTTTATTAGTTTCCTGAATTGAAGAGCATAGAAAACATTGCAAATAAATTCCAAACTTAAATTCCATTTATAGCTCGACACTTGTATTCTATTTCCAAAATTGTATACAATAAAAACAGTGCGATTGAATTCTATAAAGGTCATCAACTTTTATATTGAAATAGAACTCGATTGGAAAGAACAAACATTTCTAACGTTCTCTTCCATTAGATAATACCATGAATCGCAAATTATACAATCCTATTCTCCTGAATTTACTTCAATCAAAAACCGCGGAAACAAGATCAATTGACCCAATACTGTAAAATCAACAACAAATTTATAGTAGAAGATAAAATCTTGATCCAACATTCTCTGTTTTTAACACATAACATTGATCCAAAAGCAATATGTTGTTGGCTCAACAAAGATTACTGTTCTCAGTTAATACAAGATTGCTGTTGGTTCAACGGCATTTTTTCTCCCCTGGCTATAAAGATATCTGTTTCGATGCAAGCATATATTTTTAAAGATATCCCTATCAGCGAAGAATATTTAATAATATTAAAAAATATTTTAGGAATATTTTAGGCACATTTTTAAAAATATT
>JABFPB010002874.1:0-18715 GCA_022817645.1 Ceratoteleas bidentatus | reverse complement strand
GTCTTCAAACTTTGCCCAAAAATTCCTTGTAAATGTATCTATAGTATTCATTTTTTTCATGAAATTCTCATCGTTAATTTAGTTCACACCACAACCTCCTTAAGATAGTACTATCACTAAGGCAGTTTTTCAAGAATGAACTAGAGATTTGTGTAACTATTAATCAGGTTACAAGGCGTTAGTTTTCACAATTTGAATAACTTTGAGCGTCTTGTATGCGAGATATTTGATGTCAAAGTTGATATGTTTAACATGGCAGAGATAGGAAAATCAGTGTTTTCCCATGTATTTCTTCAAATATCTTTGTTTCTGCTTTCATCGTTTTGTTGGAAAACTAGTATCTTGTTCTCCAGAGTCTAAGGAATCGATAGACAAAGCATGATCAAAGTTCACCATTTAGGTACCGAGTAATCACTTCTTAAAGCGGTAAAAAGAGATATATTCTAAAATAGCTTTCATACAAAATAACGAAAAAATAAATGTATTAGTTAAGGAATATTTAGTTAATAATTATCATAGTGGCACTATTTTATTGCATATATTTTATAAGAAAGCCTAAAAGCTCTGCGTAAACACTGAATAAACAAATAATAAGAATAAATTTTTGGACCTGACTGTACCGCTGGTACTACCTTAAGTAGAATGTTAGGGTGATACCTAATGCAAGGACAAAATAAGAAATCTACTCGTAAGAATAACTACATTGAAAATCACACAATGTAAATTTACTTCTTTTACAGTAAATTTTACTATTACATGTAGCCTACAGTGTAAAGTAAACAGTCTGTAACTACAAGGACAATCCTGTGCAAGTACTTGGAGCGAAGAATTTGGAACGAATTATTGTAACTTCGAAAAATGTCTACATGGTGTCTAAAAATTCACTGAAAAACTAAGACAAAATCATAACATGGTTTTTGTTCTCTGTACAACATAATATAACTAGGAATATATCGGTTACTGATTATGAATCCTTAGCTGTCATACGTTTGGAATCCTCAGTTTGACAGCTGAGAATTCCAAAATTTGAATACGACCAATCAGACTGCGAATAAAGACGCAGAAAAAGGGCCATCAGTACAACATCAACTTTATACCTTTCTGATTTTCTGATAGTGCCAGTCAGAAAAAAGATTAGGCCATTTGGTCCATTGAAAAAGATCATTGAGTGAAAACGATATTTAGCTGGGTGAAACAAATGTTTACTATATCCAGCCAACATTTTTCACAGCACACTATTATTCTCACGACTGAATCGAAGAGATAAGGATCGATTTTGAACAAAGTCGCCAAAAATTCGTAATTTAGATTATGGCCACAAAATCGTTAAAACCATCTATCGAGAATCGCTTTATCCATATCAAAGAAACATACTTTTCGAACGCGGCTTACCATCGGAAATTTCGATCGCGATATAATGACCGCAAAAAACTGCGGCGCGGAACAATGTTTATCCGTCGATATTAATATTAAATCGCGCCGGTCGAATTAAGCGGGATTTGACGAGCCGGGCTAATGACATAATAAAGAGTGATATGATTGGAAAAGTTGCGCCTGCATTAAAAATTGTTATAAGCCATCGACAATGGACAGCGCTGGCGAGTTTTTGCCCGTGAATGGGCAAACGTGGAAAACACCGGGACGCATGTGGTCTGTAACGAAGCCGGCAGGCGACGTAATCAGTCGGCATGTCGCTCTGACGAACGAGTGTCGCTAATTATCGGGCACGCTCGGTGGCGTGGGTTGCGGGGCGCGGGAGGCAGTTCACTCGCGCTCGAAAAGCGAGGTTGTTGGACCGTCTAGCCTCGCAACCCGCCAAATGGTATCGACAGAGTCCAAAGCCCTGCCCTCGACATAGCGGAAATCTACCAACACACGCGCAAATCCCGGATAAGCCAATAGTCAAGCGTACGGACCGATAGAGAAAGAGCAATTTGTCAAGTCGGGGCAAGAAAGGAGAGAAATTTCGCATCGTTCGTCAATGGTCACTGCGGGTTAATTGAAAAAGTCTGTCTCAGTGATCGCCACCATTCTTGAGATATATGTCTTACATCGTCGCTGGATTAGAGGGATCCCGAAACAAAAAGCCGCCGCCCCTTTCGAACGGTCTCCCGCGAACAATTGCATTTTTCCTGGTCCGAGCACCACTCCGTCTCTCTCGTCAAAGTATCTCGGCGCCGCTTTGATGTGTGCCAAATTAATTTCGACCTGCAACTTGGTTAGTTAGCTCGGATTCAAGGCTATCTAATTTTAGAATGTGGCGGAAAGTTCGCCGTGATTATGCTAATGCGTATTTGAGTGCAATTGCAACAAAGTAGAACGTATTACGGCGATTAATATTGCCGAGGCGGAAGCGCCGCGGAATCGCGCCATGGCTCTATTTATCGAAACAACTAGAAGGAAAATGCGCGCAGGCCTCCTTTTAAATCTGCGCCACTAATTGATGTCTTAACGAGAGTTCGTCGCAATCGCGTTAAAGATGTTCTACCCCTATTTGAAAATAATGACACCGTCGCAAAATCGCGAAAATATATTCGTCAGGTCAGTACAAGAACTCACAAATTATTTCAGATTTTTTCACAGTCTGCATGGAGAAAAATAGTTCATGAAGATAGCCATAATTGTGGTAACCATTACCATAATCGATGGTAACATGGTGGACAACTATGCAGTGTAGTAAAATTTACCACAATTGTGGTGAATCCTACCACAATTGTGTTAAATATATCCGAAAAATATGGTTCAATTAACCTCAATCTGTTTACTATTCGACTATAGTAAATGAAGCAAGTCAATTTTTCTCCGTGTGGTTTCAGGCATAGATCAATTATAATATACAGTTTTTCCTATCTGAATACGTTGGTTAGAGATGAGCCGCTAGAGTAATAGAGGACAGACTCTATTTGCTTTAATATGGCGGCGCTATTCTAACCGATACATTGGGATAGACAAAACTGTGTTTTACAATTCATTTATCTTCGACTGCATTCTCTGAAAAACTCTGAAATAATTCATAGGTTCTTTCTATAACTCAAGAAATATATTTTCGAAGTTTTGTGACATCCTCATCATTGTGAAAATTCCGCGGTATAACAGGTATAGAACATCCTTAAGACTCGAAGAATGCCACAGGCGAATGGAGAAAAATGATTATTATATCCAAACAGCGACAGTGCGTTCGGCGGGATGATTCGCGCGGTTTGTCAGTGCCAGCGCCGCCGGATAAAATGTCATCGCGGTGTAAATGTGAGCAGTTTTGCGGGCTTGATCAATATAGCGTGTAATATGTCTGGGCGGACGCCGCCGAGCGAAATTGCGGGACGACTGACGCGCGTTGAAGCACGAATTCATTACGAGTCTCCAAGACGGTGCCTATCTCGGCCGACTTGACTGATGGTTCTTTCGAGGGCGGATTGATATTACTTAAGCGTCTTTCGAGGGTTGTACACCGCCCAGCCATTTCTCATTAGACTGCGCTGCGTCGCTGCGGAGGCGCCCGGTTCCAATCATGTTACTTTAACGAAATTCGCGAGCCAATCCTACGACCCGCAATCCGCGTCGACAAAAATTAGCGCGCCACCGATGCGAAGATTAATAACCCTGCAGTCGAAATAACAGACCGCCATTGATCGGCTGATTAATTACGGGTTATGCCTATAAATCATTAGCGCTGAGAGCTTTGGTGTGTTCGTCGATAAGTGTCTCGCGCCGGACAAAAAGTCCGGACGAAGGTGGATCGATCGGGTCCAATCGACGGACGAACCGTTTGGCGGCGCGCACCGCGAGATAAAATGAGACGGGCTCAATAAAGTGCCGCTCGTCCGAATTATAAAGCGCCGCTCGTAAAGCGTGGCCGACGCCGACAAGACAAGTAGATTATGGCGCCGTAAACTTTTTAACGTTTACTTTTACGTTTTAAACGCGATAACAATAACGCCCGAGGCGCGCATCGATTCGACTGCCAATCGGGCACGGATTACTCGAGGGCCTGCAATCTTCGCAATATAAAGCTCCGTCCAAGATTGTCACTATTTCGCATTTGACTGGGGACATAACCTTGTTTTGCCAACAGCGCCGAGTGGAGAGGGCGAGGATATTGGGTTTTATTTCACCTGTAAAAGTTTGAGTCAAGTGTCCCGGGTGATGATGAAATATTTACGCGGAAAACATGATAGCGTGAATTGTTGCGTGTTATTTCGAGAAGTATGCATTCAATATTTTCAGGAAAATCTCGAATGTAAAATAGGGTAATCAAGTACTTTCTTCTGTTAAACAATATGTATGAATATTTGTAAAGTGATAAATAGATGTAATACTTCTTCACTGCAAAAGTTTTAATGTACCGAATTACAGCGTTGTTTGTAAAATAAGCTTGTATCGATCTATACGAAATATTACTGTTTTACAATAAAACTAAAACATTTACATTTGCTATCGAACATTACAAGTCTCAATGTAGATTTCGCGTTGCCACCGATAGTCGGTGTAATTTTATCCGGATTTGTTCGGTGCATGTTTACGAGATGGTGGTATCTTCGAGTTGGGTGGGGCCATAGTTTATTTACGCGGTTGATTGCGGGAACATGCAGAGCGTGTAATAATCGTTGGCATTAACCTGACTCGATTAGGCGCGCGGAAGAAGCACTGCGGCGAATCGACAGCGCGCGTGATAACGAACGAAATCGCGAAACAAAATGTTTCTGGCGAGAGGCGTAAACCGTCCTATCGCGAGGTATAAGACGCGTCGTAAACCCGAGGATCCCGTTCGCTGGAAAAGTCATTTGTAAAATGACGCCACTTTCCCCAGGTTTACGGCCGAAAAATTGGATATCGCGCGGAACTTTACAGATTTGGTTTTGTCATTTGGCGAAATTAACTATGAAATCCGAAATCGTTTTTCGATAATTATGTAGCCCTGCATGTAAATTACCCGGAATTTCGAAAATGGAAAACTCTAATACCCGCTTCTGCAAATTCGCGGCGGATTTTGTTAATTCCGTATTCGACTTGCCGATACGCCGCTGCAGTTTGCCAGCACACATTATAACCCATCCCCGCTACTATTTATATTTATTCCTTATCCGCAATTCGCAAAAGTCGTTCCCCAACTCTTTGGCGAAGGCGCTACGCGCCATCTACACTGCGATTTACCTCCCCCGGCTTCGTTTCCCGACGACTGCGATTAGCAATTGATTCGCACGGGTCATTAAAGGTGGCGCCCGCGGTCCTCCCCGTTCCTCAGTACGCGTGGTGAATTGCCACGCAGAAATTGAGAAAGCAAAGTCGAACGAAATCCATTCTCTCGCCACGGGAAATTGTCTTTTCCGCGAACTCGATTTACGATCTTCCCAAGTTTCGGGCCATTCGTACACTCCCTTACACGTTACTTCGGGATTTCGCTTCTTTTTGTTCGGGCGCGCAAGAAAAAAGGAAACTAAAACTCGTACCGCCGAACCGATAATTGAACCGAGTGCCCGGGTGCCCCCTCCCACTCCTCACCGGTAATCGAATTGCCTTACTACATTCGAGCTGGGGTCGAAACTCTCGATTCCTCCGCGGAGAACCCAACTTTTTAGTGCCGCGGACTTGTGCGCTTTTTGCCCGCGCTCTCGCTGTCGTCGGCGATAAACCGGGCCGGAATCGCGGAAAAAGTGCGCGCGAAAGGTGCGCCGGCCAATCGACGCTTTGTTGTTCAATTAATCGAAACGCAAACGGTGCGACTTTTTATTCGCCCGTTCGATTGTATCGTCGTAAGCACGACGACAAACGACGTACTCACGATGGCAAACGTCGAGATCGCGGAATACGACGTTCCTTCGTACGACGGAATTATTACAAACGAAACGCCGTCGAATAGCTTCGGCGTTCTCCTTCGGCACGAGAAAAACGATAATTGCGACGGATTGAATTTTACGCGGAACGCTCATCACCGCGCGTGATGCGAATACATCAGCGTCAAATTTTCCCATTAATTATTCGAACGTAATTTAGATTATATTTCGTATCAACACACGTGAATAATTATATATTCGTACGAGAATTTACACTAATTTCATCTGTGTGTACGGCATTAATTTGAAAAGCCGATTAGGCAGGCGGAAAACGCGGAGCTTTTCATCGACCGCGGGACAAGGCGAGGATTTTTTTTATAAAAGAGAGGACGAAGAAAAAGACGAAGGTTTTGCAAACTTAAAGAAAATTGGTTACCGTCAAACGGAGCATTCGAAGTTATATCAGCGACGATACATTATGCACTGTAATTTAGTACATTTTGATTGTAAATTAGGAACGCGTACACAAAGCCCAAATTGTAATCGCAATAATGCTCCTGTTATTGAATATAAGAGAATTACATTAAATTGATTTTCATCCGCACGCTCTTGATGTTTAATTAACAATTTGCTGGCGTGTGCATTTGCGAAATAAATATAAGTATCGCCGGCTCCGCAGGAAACTCGAAAGGAAGATAAACGCGGATCTTCCGCTTCAAAACGTGAAACCGCGATTAGTTCGTCCCAATAAATTTACGAGCTAATGAGTTTAATTATCAGCTGGATTATAAGTTGGGATCCTAATCAGTTTGGCGAAGTTGCGCCGCGACTCATATTTCCTCTGCCCTTTTGCCCTACATCTATTAACCCTGATTCAAATCAGTGTTAACGGTCCCATTAAAGGTACATCCCTCATTACGGCGAGAGCGTGAATCTGATACCCAACTTCGGACAAAAAGTCTCCTGTCCGTCAAATAAAATCCCAACTCGATCACTCAACTTCCGAATAATTCAATTAAACTCAGCAATGAACGCGCAAACGTCCTCACGTCACGGAACAATCATATTTATATAAATATTCACAGAAATCTCGGTCGTCCTGAAATCAGAAAACGTGATTCGCGAAATTTCCACACGTACAGAAAAAGCGAGGCAAAACGGGAAATCCGAAAGGTTCTGGCGTCTCATCGTTACACATTTCCCCGAAACCTCTTGAATTAATGACGACGTCACCGTGACGCGATATAAACGGAATTCCGCGGAATTTGCGTCGGGTGACCTCGGAACTCTGCGGGAAGCAATAAAAATAAATGGAAGACAGTTGTCGAGTCACATATCGGTAATGACAGCCGAGCAGCCATCGAAAGATCTCCGAAACGCGGAGAAAATAGCGCCGAAACGGTCGGGAAAGTTTCTAATGTAAAATGCAGGACACAATATTACCAGCGGATGCGAAGCTTCGCCCGACGCGATAAAACTTAGATGGTAAATCAAAGACGTCGAGGGCCGCCGTCCCGCCGAATCGGTGGCGCGCGCGACCCGGATGCGACAAACACATATTTTATTGTTTCGCGATAAAACTTGTGCGCGTCTCAATATTCGGGATTCGGCGGTGGAAACGCGAGGATCAGTCTGCCCCCTCGCGAAAAGATGGGGCGGGCGTCGAGCCGAAAACGACGTAAACCAAACGCGCGCTCAAATAAAAGGCCAGACCCCACGAAAAAACGCTTTTACGATCCCGCGCGAAAGCAATCCGCATTTCGCGTTTTTTAATTCCGCCGCGCGGCATCGCGAAACAAAGGGGCGTTGTTGCCGCGGGAGCCACCGGAGAGGCACAATGCGTAATTCGCGAATTGAAATACCAATACAAGTTATTTGGGCGAGGGAGTCGAAAAAACGCGGTGGAAGATCGCGTAACGATAATCACGCCGGGATATTTTTTCTGCCATTATGCTCTTAGGTATTAAGCGCGCGAATTCAATTGAGTCTAAGCCGAAGAAATGATGATTTCAAACTAGAATGAACTAACTTTTTCACAGTGTAAGCCACTTCTGCTCGCGCTTTTGTTCAAATAAATGTGCGACCCGCTTTGACAAAAATTACGAAGTCGTGGAAGTTTCAATCAGATATTAATACAATTACTGCTGAAAATGCCATTAGAACTAGTCCTAATTGTATCAATAGGGTTCATGACAGTGATTTGTTAGATATTGTCCAGGACTTTTAATGCCCACATCGCTCAGAATGCAAATACAGTTTAGTGTATTTCGAACTACGTTCTATCTGTAATTCCATTTCGAAATATTTTCGATTAGTTTCTATGAGATTTTCTAAATTGGTTGGATTATGGGCAGTTTTTTATACGAATAGTTTCTAATGAAATTTTTCGGGTAAGATAGTTTCTTTTTGCAACGCTCATCCGAGCAATCAATTATGCCCGGAGATCACGTATAAATGAATGTAATTAAGCAAAATATTCCGTAAACCGGTTTAATTATCCGCAGCCGCGCGTTTTAATTTCGCGGTGAAAAAGTGGCGAACTCACGCCCACCCGAGCTCACACTTGTCCGACGCGGATTTGATCGTTCCAATTTCTTTTCGTTGATAAGATCATTAAATTGAAATCAGTGTAAAATAATTACCGGGTTATATATTATCTTAAAATTACCAGCGGACTATGACGTTGAAAGTGAGCTGCTTGAGGTGTCTTTATCAAGAAGTAATTATACGAGCGCAATAAATTTCAGTTGGAGATTGACAAATGATTATTGCGTGATGATGTGCAAATTATTACGAAAGTCTGACCAAATCATTTCAATGGAATCATAACAGAATTGGAGATTTATTACAGCGGAAGGAAGAACTATTCAAAAAGCATTATTGAAATAATTTCAAGTACCTTAATACAAAAAAGTTATTTGAGACTAATATCAAGTTTAAAAGTACCATTTAGGTTACCACAACGAATCATTCAAATGGTGCTGCCTCTTGTTAAAGTAACTTAAACCAGACTTCATTACCATTCGTGTTTGGTTGTCACCATTTGTCTCTTCATGCAAGAATATGAATATATATTGACTTGAAGACTCTGTGCAATTTAACAACAATCTACTTGCAAATATTGTGGAGCTATTGAGTAACTTCATCGCGAGTTTCAACGTAAATTGGATCGATGTCGCCTATCGCCTTGGTAGGAATTCTGGAAATTGGCCAACCTCAGTTCGTTAAATTTTCGGAAAAATTAAACCGAATATTCTGAAAGATGAAACCACATTTGAAAATGCACAGCTGTCTACACTTGCCAAATTTTCATTGAGGACAGTACATTTAACTCTACAATTCGAGGTTTTTTAACCATTTCACAGAAATGGGATTAAAGTTGGAAGTAGGCACATACCGTGAACTGGGTTAAGCAACAGTTTTACAATATTCTGAATAGAAATGGCACTCAACGGAAACTTCTCTACCCCATCTTCATGCCCTACTACAAGGGCAACTCGCAAAAGATATACGAGAAATACTCTACTCAACTTTTCAATACTATCCGATTTTTCAACAACTCTGTCGAAACTTTAAATATTAGTTACTACTAAATGTCTAAAATAACAACAGGCTGTGATAAGCTAGCTTTCCGCTAATCAATCTGAGAGAACATCCCCAGATTAAGCATTCAATCCCCAGCCAATCGTCATTGCGTGTGTCATAACAACCGTGCCACGTATAGAGCTACGCAGTAGGATACATAAATACACACACCAGATGTGGCTACTGTAAATATATATTTCTGGAATATGAACTCGGCTTCTAATTTTTAAGACATTCAAAATATAATGAATTGTAATTAGAGCGCGTGAAATAGCTTAACTTTAGCTATTAAGTAATTAAATTATCTGATTTCCATTATTTTCACATTAATGCAATTGAAAGAGTGTGTAGAAGAGATTTAGTACTTTTAGCATAAAAAGAATAGCGTTCGAAATATTTTCAGCAGCAAATATTGATAGAGAAAGAGACTAATTAAAATGGTTTCTTTCTATCAGCCAGTGATGGTGTACAGAGGGAATATTCACAATTGCTTAATGTCGGAGAAAATGTCGATAATATAAAAAGTATCTTTAAAATAGAAACCAACAGATATCACAATGACAATTTTATTCTACATATTTTACAAATATGCATCAACTGCGTACAGGAGTTCGATTGAATGTAAACCTTGTTTGTTGGTAATCGAAATCGCTTACAGTTTGGTTTACAGAAGCTCATAGAACTAACAATTAAACATATAATACAGCCGACTATGTAATATTATATTGCACCACAATGGAAAAGCTCATGTCCAAACAGGGTACAAGGTTGCCTCACCATTGATTTACTGTGGTCTAACTTGTCAACATTGAATGCTATAGGTAATTTTTATGTCAATCAATATAGTACTACTCGAACCACTTCCCTTTTGTGCTTACCATGGATATTGACATTACTTGCCTAATCCTGTTCGTTTGATGTGGCATCCGATGTTATTCAGTTCTTCTGAAAACCGCATGATATTCCTGGGCGGAGTTAAAATTAATAAGAAGATAAAATTCTCCAATATTGTACACTACAATTAAATTACTACTGCAATAAAGATTCAACGGATGGGAATAATCTGATAAGTTAAACAAACTATTAAACTTTAATGAAAAATAAGAAAAGTACCTGTAAAAAATACCATTCATGCAACCAACAAGATGTCCTAACCATACATGCATAACAACACTCTTAGAAATTATGTTTTCGTTACAAGAGGATTGTCTTCCTGATTTTTCTACTGACAATCCGACTGTGACAATCGGATTTTCAGGTTACGCACAATCGACTGTCGAAGCTGGGCTGCATGTCACAAAGGTTAGTTCGGTGTGTATCAACTGGAAATTCTTCCTGTGACAGGAGGATTCCGGCGAATGGAAAAGATCTATCTGTCGCAGCCGGACATCAGCTTAACAAAATATTGACAAGAACATCCATCTGTAACAGCCGGATTCCGACTGTGTCAAATCGATATTTTTAAGAGTGAACAAGATAAATTTGCATAACGACTATCATAAAATCTCAACTTGAAGAATTTGAATACTATTCCCAACATTAAATAGAATATCAGAAGAAGACTATCTTTCCTCGCCAGTCATTTTTCAAAAATTATTTCACGATAAAAAAATTATGTCAAGATAAAAAAATTAGCTTCAAATAGCATGTAATGCAATCAACCTCAGGCTCTTCCGGGGATTTCCAGCAATAACCTATTAATAACGATCAATAAACACTGTATACAGTCGCACAATGGACTATTTCACAATTACAAACTCACACCACACCCCCTACTCCCTACAAAGATTCCTCCAATCGTAAGTCGCTTTTTTCCGACTCTGACGCCACCTAATTAAGACAGACAGGCGTCGCCTCTGACCGTGCCAAGAGCCCCCTTTGGCACGAATTCGCGCCAAATTAACGATTTATCGCAATATTTTATTGCGCCCGCCGCGGCGTCATTAACGCGCAAACAATCGATAATCCTTGCCGATCATTAGCGGCGGCAAATAACGGGCCGCCGGGGCGAGGGGCTGCCGGGAGAGGGGATGAAACGCGAGAGTTGCCCGCGAAACAAAAAGGACAGGCGAAATAAACGCGCAGCAGCGGTGCCTGCAAATCGAACACGAAACGCCCGAGCGGTTTCGCAAGCGCCTTGCGCGCCCGCATGTACCGCGGATACGCGCCGGCATAATTGCAGCGCAAACATTTGCCGGGGCGCGCTGATTACGAGACTCATTATTTCGGCAGAGCCGCGAATCAAGGGCGCTCAAGATTCGACGGAGGAAAGCCGGGCGCTTGATTAAGGAGCACTCATTATTGCTCATAATCAACGCGGCTACAATGCCGCGCGCGGGAGGCGGCCATTCTTCCACCTGTCCCCCTGTCCCCCTGTCGCTCGGCAACTTCGCCGTTCTTTCCGGCAACTCCGGAAATTCAAACGGCGACCATCTCAAAGACGACTCAATTCGCCGACGAAACTCGCGAGATTAGGTTTCGGCAATTAGACGATTCGCCGGCGGATTTGCTTACCCGTAGTCTCGCATTATCGTGGATCGCGCTCGCAAACTTTTGGCCCCGACTAATAATGAAAATTGGATCGTGCGTTTCGCGGCAGATAAAGCAACGGCCGCCGGGAGTTGGCTCGTTTCCGTGCCACGCCTCGTCCCGCACTTCCGGGCTTCTTTCGCCTGCGACGCAATTCCGTTCGCAAGATTCAACGAAAATCGCGACGCTTAATTGAGCGGGACGCGCTCGAGCAGCCCGGATGATAATTCCGATCATTACGCGAGAGGCGGACTCGAGTCTGATTTTTCGCAATTGTTTCGCCCGGCGCTCGTGGATATTGAAATCGGTCTGTAACGAGCATCGATTTTCGCGCGTCCCGCCGGAAAGCCGCGTCTAACGAGTCACTCGAGCGGCCGGCTCCGAGGGATCGGTTTAAGGCGCATTCAATGCGAAGTGAACGCGCGAGATTGGGTCTCGGGTGAGTCCCGCTGAGAAGGTCTTTTGACTCGAATTCACGGAGGAATAGTAATAAAAATGGGGAGATTTCTCTTTCGGAAAATTGATATTCAGTTTGTTGCAGTCTCAAGAACAATTTGGAAGCTTCAATGAATTTGAAATTGGAAGCTTCAATTTTTAATGTTATTACTGTAATTTGGTTTAACCAATATAGAGCTATTGTAAAACTATATATAGAGATATTGTAAAACTTACAATACACTCTTACTAGAATTACAGTTTGTATAAGTCTGTGTGAAATGTGGTTTAATGTGTGAGAATTCCAGTTGAGAGTATATACTGGAGTTTGAGTGTAGCTGACATTAGAAGACTGAAAATGACCCACCTGGGACCAAGGTCGGCCCAGCAGGCCACTTTTGTCTCAATCAGCACAGGAATTATGAATCCATTTGTCGCGTCCATTTTTCGCGCGCAGAAAGAGCGGCAAATTGTTAGCCTGATCGTCTTAAATCAACAAGCATACATCAAGCTGCGCAACGTACACACCATCACTCTTGGTCACGTCGTAAAAAAGCGCCGGCCTTCGGTCTGCCGGAATAAAGCGACCCCATCGCCGTTTCGGTAAATTCGACCGACCACTTTGCGCGGCGATAATAAATCGTGCCAATTTCAGGCTTCAGGCAACAGGATATCACGCGGCGCCGAGGTTCTAACAAATACGCTACATGTACCGCTTCTAGATAATGCGGGACGGCCGCAACGAGGCAGATTCATCCCCTAAACTAGCGACCGGGCCACAGTAATGCAGCGCTCCGGCAAAAAAGAGATAGCCGTATCTAATAGAGAGGGTCGCGCTCAATTAGAGAAACCCCGGGGAGGGGTCGTCAGGTGTTATCGAGGACGAATTCTTTCGGAGAGTGAGCTTAAGGTGTCAAACGTTCGTTTCGATTTCTGCAGTAATGGTAATATCTGTATTTTTGCAATAATGATTCTAATAAAGACAATCAATTTACAATGTCGTTTTCGTCACACATGCACGTAAAGTCGAGCTTTACTCCCTGTGTTTAGGGAGCAAAACTGAATTTTATACTCTTGGGAGTAAAACAAGTCCCTCGGGAGTAAAACGAAGTTTTACTCCTAAGGGAATAAAATACAGTTTTTCTCCCATAATTCTATGGAGTAAAACTCGACTTCTAATTGCATTTGTAATGAAAAATATCGTTTGCACCTCGGGGAGTATAACTACGTTTTGCTTCTACGTTTTGCTTCTACGTTTTGCGTGCAAAATGTACTTTTATAGTTTAAATCCTTATCCTTAAATATTACACCAACAATTTAAGAAAAATCAAGTACATATATTTTTCACATACCGATTAAAAATTATCGCAACTTACAGTTTTTAGGTATTCTTATTTTCGAGCTTCAATTTTCCCTGCAAAGTTACACAGAAACGCTAAAATGATTCATTCTCAACTGTAAAAGTCTACATATTCAAATGAAATATTCAACAGTGAGACAAATTTCTTGGAAAAAATTTGACAAACTGCATTTTGCCATCATTACTAGAGTTTTTGTGACTATTACAATAAATTCTATCAAAACTCTGGAATGATTTATCCAAATGTTTTGGTAACAGTTACAAAAAAATTTAGTAATGAAGGAAAAACTCATTTTGTCACATTTTTCTAGTAATGGTTACACGAAATTCTAGAAACGGTTACAAAAATGTCAAAAAACGGTCTAATTGATTAACGAGTATTGTAAAACCTGAGATATAGTCGAACTGTAATTCCACAGTTATTCTTCAAATTAAAGTATGTAAACTTGCAGCTGATGCCAAGTACATGTACATCAATTTCACATTATTATTTTACAATATGTTTGACATTTCCACATAGGAACCCAACGAGATACAATGTGTTAAATTTAATAAATAAATAAATAAATAAAAATAAATTAAATAAATAAGTGTTCTAAAACCTTAAAAATGTAAGAACTTCACAAAATCTGAAAGTTTTTCAGTCTCAAAAATGACTAAGGAATAAAAATTAGGATTGTCTTCCTCTTCCGATAAGACTTAGTCTAGAATCTATAAAAACAAAATAAATGGCGTATATTTTTACGTTAAATTCGAGAAGAATTTACATTTACCACCCGGCGGAAGACACTCGATCGTCCATCCCTTCCTCACGTCGAACTTGCGTGGAAAAAATACTCGAGCGTGCAAACTCGGTCCGAACATTAAGGAGCCAGATCCGCACCATTCTTTCTCATGTCTGGGGGCCTGTCTCGACGGGCGGTAATAGCGGCCGACGTGTGATTTTCGGGCAACTTAAATAAACGTCTTCGCCCGACTCGCTTTAAGTTCGGGATACCTTTAACGATTCATCGTCTTGTTGCACCGTATATATCCCAGTCACGGATATCCGACCGCGAATTCGTTCTACCACCATCGGCTACTAATCTTCTTTGGTAGAGCGGGGCGAAAAAGCGACGGAGACGGTGAAGCAGTGTCGAGGCGCGCCGCGCGAGCAGGTTAAATTAATTCCCGGCTGTAATGGGGTATGCTCCAGCTAAGTACGAACTTCCGGAAAAAACAAAAATGTTTGTAGAATTTGCGCATCCGATGTACTACAGTTGGCAAAGTGGAAAGTTTTGATGGGTTAGTGAGACGGATTCTGCGAACGAAACTGGCAGGACGAGCATTTTTCGATCATCCAACTTCGTCGGCATTCGACCTTGAGCGGGAAATGCGCGAATTTATTTGTTAGTTACAAAACGTGCCGCGCGATATTCGTGGCGCTTCACTGGAAGCCCAGTTATTTGGGTTATTGTGTTTCCCGTGATAATAGCGTAGAGTTTCGTTGCAATCTGTGCGCCGCCAAACTTGCGCGGGCAAATTGAAAAGTCGCGCCTTCGCATTTCTTAATTAACATACCTTAAAATGCCAGTTGGTTAATTTTTTTTAATTTTTATTAGTTTTGTTACACATCTCCGCAATGTAGGAAGCCCTTAAAAACATCTGTTGGCATTTCCCGGTTAAACCAAGTAAAAAAGAACGAAAATGCAAAAACTCGTTTACACCACGATCTGCTCAGCGAAGAATTAACTACCTCGCGAATGCTGGCGAACTACACTCGGAAACATAATATTTTGCTTTGAAAAGCAGCTGTGGAACTACATTGGGAATGACAGAAAAATGTAAACATTTCAAAAAGATTAACACAGATTGTTTTCGCCTTGCTTTGTGTCCATTGTTTATGAACTGCTCCGCTTCACAATGCGGTTTCGCCACCATTTTCACTTCAGATTCGACATATAATTTTTCGTGCTGTATGTGCTTAAAAAACGCAAAGTAGCTTTTCATTCGAACGGCTCATCACTTGAGCACAGACAATGCAAATCTCGTTGACTCCTGGAAAAGTAATAGAGCACTCCTGCGAATCAAGCAAAGTGGATGTAAATGCAAGAATGCGTGTAAAATTGCTCGCCATTAATAATTCGAGGCGTAAATTTATTAATTAAACTGGCGCCCGGCAGCTTAAGGCGCGATTTCGCTACGGAAAGTGCCGGATACCTTAGCGGCGGGAGCATTTTTACGATGGACGTATACATATCGCGAGATGAAAAAGTTATTCGCTGCGGCGCGAGATTGCACAACAAGCAGCGCGGCACGTCTTTGTGCCCGCGCCAGTGCCAGATGGCTGCGTTCATAAAGCAGCCAGCTTGCGAGCACGGCGTCCCGCGCATAATCTCGCAGTGCATTCGGACATTCTACGACGCGCGGCGCCTTAAGTGCCTTAATTTGGTTCGTTCGTATAATCTCCAGCGCGCTACTGCGACGCGCAAAAAACCCCCGAAGACACACAAACACGCGAATGACACCGAAAGGAACATGCTAATAGTGCATTATTAATTTTCCGTTTCTGTATGCAGTAGAAATGCACAGTTATCGCTTGGATTTATCTCCAGGGAAACTTTTCACGTTTTTTGTAAGAACTCGTGTTTTGAAATTATGTTCGAAATATCGGTAAAAGTGTAACGAGGAAAACAAATTGGCGAAGAATACCGAGGTACGAGGATTCGAATTGTGAGGAAGTCTGTGAAACACGTTCGAAGCAAAACTGTAGCACAAATAGTGATGCTTTTATTATAAAATCCACGAAAGAAAGGATATTTACGCTTTTCCGCTCGTCAGCCAAACGAATTTTGACCGCAGTTCGTTTGTTAGGAGTAAGCGTATCCCGAAAGAAATGAAATTCATAAGCGGCCGATTTAGGTCAGCCGTATTATTTTACTCAGCGCGCAACGGCGTCTCGTTATTCATCAAACTGATGGCGACATAATACGCTTAATTGGGAATTTTCGAAACGAATTGTTGCATGGATGCCTGATTCGATTAATCGTTTTGCCGTTCGGACGTGTAAATTCAAACGGGACTCGCCAATTTGATACACGCGATATTTCTAGACAATTACTTACTTGTTTTTAGACTTTTTTCACGATTTCCCCAAAAGCTTTACGTTTCTTTTAAACTAACTAATGCGATCTTAAAACATTTATACATCCAGTATTTCTATATATTATGTCGTAAAACATGGTATGTTAATTGTAAAAATAAATAAAAGTGTATCTTTAGAATCTTTCGCAATTGAATTTGTTTACAAAAGGCAATTTTTTATTCAAATCTGGCGTTCAAAAAAATTACCAGTTGATATTCATAAGCATCACATTAACAATGCAATTGACTAACACAATATAAGAAACTCGAAAAGGAATATATTAATACATATATTCATACATGAAAATTGCTTCAGTCGTGAATATTACCTTCAAACAGCTTACTTAGACCGTGACAATGTTAGAAAACGTGACAAATTATCTCAACTTTGATTTCATGTTTAAGTTTACTTATTGTTGGTCGTCCACGTTTTATCCAATCAAGCTATAATGTCACGATCGTCGATAACCACAAATGACCATTCCATCACGAAATGAAACAATTTTCTCTCAATAATACTAAATGTTTTGTCGAATATGTCGTTGTTTAAATGCAGCATTAACAAAACAAAAACAAATTAATCGAATTTTCGCCATAACAGTTCGATTTCACAATCGAATGGAAATTTGGTATGTATATACACAATTTTACGGAATATGTATTATTATATATTCATTATTATGATGATGATCACTGTACGTAACAATTATACTATCGCCGAGGGGTTTACATCTTTTTAAACATTCAGCTTAACAGCTTTTAATTGAAATAGCTTAAATATTAATTTGTAAATATTGTTGTTCTCCGACACGACGTTGAGAATAAGACATTCTTAGCCATTCGAATAACGTAGATGATAGAGTGGCGTGTACCTCACTGCCATCTTCATTCTTAAGTAAATAATTATCGATGTCTTTTCTATCTTGCGGTGTGGTATATTTGTATAGAGTATTCACAAGATATAACACGCTGAAAATGAGAAAATTGCTTGATTGAATTGGTCGCTGTACCACATCATAAATTTCCTGAATTTGTAAAAATAGCTTGAATTTTTCGACGATTTATTGTATATATACATTACTAAACGAGTCACATTTACATGATTGGCTATTAATATTAAAATATAATGATTATAATGAGTTAAGTACTTACTTATTTTTTATACGTTTATCGTAAAAATTGTTCTCCACACATACTACCATGTAATTTCTACGAAAAATAAGTGCTTTTCGTACAGTGCATGATTTATATCGAATCAATGGGTATGCTGATTTTACTTTGCCTCCACATATTACTGGTACTGCTTTCCTCTGTAAGCAAATGTATTAATGTTTCAAATCTTTATATTTTGAGAACGATATATGAGAAATATATGTAAACTGAATATATTTATGCACACATAAGTTCATATGAAAACAATCAGCACTTTACAGAACTGATTACCTTTGGGCATGAACAAGAATTCTCTTGAAGAGATACTTGGATTACGAAAAAAATGACGAAAATTGAAATGGTCGCTTTCATTTTTTGTCACTCGGTATTTACGAATTACAAACGTTCAGTATTACTCTCTAAGAAGATATGGTACTCTTCAAGCACATAACAGCATCTTATACTGGAGCAATCTCAAAAACGTGAGAATCGAGTCTAAATTTGTAAAACAATTTTCAGATAATAGGTTATTGTTGGCTCAATTAAGCTGAATCGAGTAACAATGTCACGAACATCAGTGGAATTCGATAACGTGCAGAGTCAATATCTGAAAATATTATGACATTTGTTTAGTTAACCCTTTCACTCCCGAATTTTTATTTTGGAGCAAAACACAATAATAAATCATATTTCAGAAAATGGCCATCGAAAATATTGCAAAAATGCATTTAACCATTTTTTGTTTATTTTGCAATTATTT